>JABUQX010101237.1:7500-10000 GCA_015478945.1 Trachelipus rathkii | reverse complement strand
GTATCCCTGCGTCCCCCGTAAGGGGGGACCCCGCCCCCCCCCAAAAAAAATTAAAATGGTCATAGAAGACTGAAACTTGGAGACAGGATAGAGGAGTCGGTGGTCGGAGAAGGGGATCGGAGTTGGATCGTTTCAGAATGTCCAGGGACCCCACCGGAGGAGGGTCTCAGGTTTTGAAAAAAGAGAAGAAATGCGTTGGAATGCAAAAACAGAGAAGCAAGAAGAACGAAGAAAGAAGAATGAGTAAGGAAGAAGGAGGAAGGAAGAAGACATGAAGAATGAGTGAGGAGGCTGGAGAAGGATTTCCAGAGTGATAAGTGCACCGGGTGCTGTAGCCGGTGCGGTTTGCTGATTAATAAACCAGTCGTATAACGCAATGTGGTGTCTTTATTATAGGTTAGTGAGTCGTTGTAGGATTTCGAAAATAATGTTTCAGAAACCAATCAACGAGAAAAAAATAAACTTAAATAAAATTTCTTATTCTTTTTGTTTATAACTTACCAATTTACGTCTCTTTACATACCCTAAAGCTGTACACATCAGTAAATCAAACCACCATCACCCACTATTCTGACCACCACCCTCCTACCCTTCCTTGATCTATTGATCTATGGATTCAAGCTCAACATTCTCCGCAGTATCATTTTGGATAAAAATAACATAAAATCAAGTTCTTCTATACAAGATCAAAAACAATATATGCTGACGTACAAGTTTTCATTTAATAAGTTACTTAGCATCATGCATGCAACTATGAAATATAACCCACAATGACTAAACCAGCCCACTCCTCACACACGCACTAACCGCGTTAACATTAACAAGGTTCCCACTCTCAACAACAGTAAAGTAACTAACACTGCACACATCCAAAAACATAACTTATTCACACTTTTTCAAATATCTCTAACATGCAATGTTAATTTACATTAACATGGTAATATTAACAAAAACTTTACCACTAACCTTTTGTAATGGATCTTTACAGACCTGCGAAAGGTATGCTAACGTAACAAAGTTTTCATTTTAATAAAGTCAACATAACATTAACAGAACTAAGAATATAATTTACAACGACAAACCTTCACAGAAAAAATATATATGAATGCATAAATTTATATGAAGAAAGAATAAAAAGAGGGAAAGGGATCTTTCAAAGATAGTTGATTTTAAAATTTCCTTTACATATAAAAACTTTACAACTTATTATATAGCGGTTTTTATTGAATCATAAAAAAAAGATATACATTAACAATATATAGGCGAAAAGAAGTCCTCTTTATGAGTAGAGCCCTAGTTCTTTCCTCATCTGTGAAACATTACCAATTGTTACTATCCAGTTTGGAACCAATGAACCATCTGAAATGATGGGACTTTTTTAGGCTCCTGTTTCTATTATTAATTACCATTAAAATTGGTTTTCACACTTATTATTATTTATTATTATATTATTATTATTATTATTATTATTATTATTATTATTATTATTAAAATCTAAAACTTGACTCTTAAATCCTTTTTTGAACTTAGATAGTAAACTTTTAGGCAATTAGTTATTAATAATAATTTAGGTAAGATTCTCTATTCTTTCATGCCATAATAAATATGGAGGGCAATAAAAACTAAATTACACCAACAGCTAAAATGAATTTAGTTTGAAATGCTTACCCTTTTTTAGAAAAGAAGATCCTCCAATTAATAAATCTCTCCTCATCTGGGGGTGAAAGGCCTCTTCAAATGATTTAGCTTATGGTGCTAACTTTTTCAGGTCTAGGTATGGTAGCCTAGGCCACTTATTGAATGATATGAAAAAAATAATAAAACTTTTTAGTTTGTTATTATTATTTTCTTTTTATTCTTTGGCCATTTGAAGTATTGTATTTGTTTATTAAATCCTTTTTTTATTATTATTATGCCAGTTGTGGCAGAACTAGAAACATAGTTCTAGCTCCAGAGAAATGTATTTTAGGTCTGCACCTTTTTCTCATTGCTCAATGTTGCAAGAGATTAGGGCTGGCTTTTTGCCATTCATCAAAAATCCCAAATCATACACAATAGAATCTCTGACGTCCATGGCAAACTTCCAAATAACATTTTTAGGGTGATTCAAACCAAGCTACATGGTGTATTTTAGGTTAATTTTTTTTTTTTTTTTAATTTCTTATGTTTTATTATTTCAAAAAGGATTCAAATGTAATTACAGATCTTCATATAAAGCCATAAAAAAAAGGAAAAAAAATAATATAAATATTTTTTATATATATTATATATATATATATATATATATTATATATTATATATATATATATATATATATATATATATATATATATATATATAATATATATAATATATATATACTATATATATATATATACTATATATATAAATATATATATACTATATATATATTATATATATATATATTTGTTTAGTATAAAAAAAAATATAATAATATACAGAAAAATGTACATAATATACATTATACAATGTATATTTT
>JABUQX010101236.1:25000-35429 GCA_015478945.1 Trachelipus rathkii | reverse complement strand
CATAGAAGCACCCCTGATTGAAGAGAAGATTTTGGTGAGTTGGTTTTCCACTATCTTATCTAATATTCTTATTTTTTCCCCCAAGCGTAGCAATTCAATATATATATATATATATATATATATATATACAGTATATATATATATATATATATATATATATATATATATATATATATATATATATATATATATATATATATATATATATATATATATATATATATATATATATATAATGAAAAAGAAAATAATAATGAAATTTGAAAAAAGGATTGATTTATTTTTTATCTCATCTGGTCAGTCATCTCCGCATCAATAGATGACTGGACGCTTCGCCACTGATATATATATATATATATATATATATATATATATATATATATATATATATATATATATATATATATATATATATATATATATATATATATATATATATATATATATATATATATATATATATATATATATATATATATATATATATATATATATGAACCCTTTCTTCAGAACATAATCAGTTACTGATTTTGTTTTTAACATATTGCTAGTATATGATACTAACAATGAATTTAAGTGGTGACGGACATGATTCAAAAGTTCGAAATATTTTAAATAATTTTTTAAAAATCACATTTATGTTAAATATTGTTTTAAAAATGAAATATCTCGAAAAGTACGACACTTACAGAAAAACCAATTACATATTTGGAATCAGCATATAAAGCTTATTACAAAAATGTAAAAAAAAAAAAAAATTTAGGGGCTCGAGCCGCGGGGTGACAGAAGGGGACGTTTTCCATACCCCCGTAGCGAGGGGCGGAACCCGCGACACCCAAATAAAAGAGCGGGTGTTCCGGAGACCCTCCCCGGAGGAGGAAATAGTCCCTACCCTGTCGTTTTTCCCGTAAGGCCCGAGAGACTGTTTCCACTACCATCTTTGCAGTTTACCCTTGCATTCCTTTAGTTAAAAAAATAAAAATAAAACTGACGGAGTCGTAAAACGTAGGTCCTATATATTTTTTGAATCATGTCCGTCACCAATTAATATCAGGATCGTATAGTAAATATATTAAAAAAAAAAAATATAAAAAAACTGACAGAGACAAAAAACATAAAAAGAAAATATATATATATATATATATATATATATATATATATATATATATATATATATATATATATATATATATATATATATATATATATATATATATATATATATATATATATATATATGGACAAAGTTACTTAACGGCCACACGGAACGGGAGGATGACAAATTTTTTTTTCGGTGCCTCTATGATACATAAAAAGATTATCTATGAGAAAAATGAAGTTAGCTACAGACGTTAGGTTAGGTTAGGTTAAGTTGATCTAATTTTTTGCTGAGGGACCCCATTTTAGCCACCACCTAAAAATGGACATAAAATTCAGTTGTCAGCCGATTTTGACTATATAAACACCAAAATATAGCTTTTTGCGCTCTAAAACGTTGGTTTCCGGTGTTTTCTGTGACTGTAGTCATAACTTCAGAATTTTTCAATTTTTCAAAATCCATGTTTTTGACTATTTTCATATCAACTTTCAGATTTTTTTGCGAAATGACTTCAAACTTGAAATATGCATAGATGGGTCCATTACCTACAATATACGTATTACATTTTCGAATTTTTAGTTTTGTGCTCAGCGTTGTCCATTTTTTTTTTTTTAATTTGAAAAGTGAAAAATTGACATATTTTTTTCTACCCATCCGATCAACATCAAATTTTCAGGGCTTGTATAGTCGGGCGAGATGCATCTTTTTTACTTAGATAATTTTTTTGTATACTCAATAGAAAATTTTTAAAAAATTTTAAAATTTTTTGTTGAAAATTTGTTCCAAGTACAAATAAAAACCTAATACATAGACCAATATCTAAGTACAAAAAATGCAACCTACCCGATTACATATGCCCTTATACTCAATAGAAAATTTTTAAAAATTTTCAAAAACTTTTTTTTTTGAAAATTTGTTCCAAGAACAAATCCAAACCTATTGCATATACAAAGAAATTATTTAAGTAAAAAAGATGCATCTTGCCCGATTATAAAAGCCCTGAAAATTTGATGTTGATCTGATGAGTAGAAAAAAAAAATGTCAATTTTTCACTTTTCAAATTAAAAAAAAATGGGTTTGGAAATTGGACAACGCTGAGCACAAAACTAAAAAATTCGAAAATGTAATACGTATTTAATGTAGGTAATGGACCCATCTATGCATATTTCAAGTTTGAAGTCATTTCCCAAAAAAATCTGAAAGTTGATATGAAAATAGTCAAAAACATGGATTTTGAAAAATTGAAAATTCTGAAGTTATGACTACAGTCACAGAAAAACACCGGAAAACAACGTTTTAGAGCGCAAAAAAAGCTACATTTTGGTGTTTATATAGTCAAAATCGGCTGATAATTCCGAATTTTATGTCCATTTTTAGGTGGGGTGAAAACTGGGGCCAGCCCCTAGCAAAAAATTGGATCATGCCCTATTAAGTTAGGTTACGTTACGTTACGTTAGGTTAGGTTAGGTTACGTTAGGTTACGTTTCGAACGTTAGGCACGTTAGGTGTTACCTCTACATTCCTTGTTGATTAACTATGATGTTTTCATTCATGTCATTATGTGCTTGCTGTTTCTTCCACATGTAAGCTAACATGTAGGATGTAAAATGGTTACGGTAGCGGCCTGCTCTTGGAATTTTACACCCAGGGCACCGAAAAAATTTTTTGTCTACTTTCCTATATATTTTACATTCTCTTCGACATTTTCTGCATTTCTTATTACTCATAATTAATTTTTTACATTGCAAATACGCTAGTAACTCTACATCACTTTGACACATTAAAAATATATCTTCAACAGTTACGGATAGCATGACCATACACTAATCTCTTGAAAAAACACACGTTTTTTCCCATATATTTTATTGAATCCACCAAAAAAAATTTGCTTACTTTGAAAACTTCTTCGTTCACCCCTAAAAATGTTTATTTTTATTTAAACTTTCGTTTGATATACAGTACATTTACTAATTTACACTATTAACGTGTAGTTAAGTAACTTTCTCTTATTTATATATATATATATATATATATATATATATATATATATATATATATATATATATATATATATATATATATATATATATATATATATATATATATATATATATATATATATATAACAAATATAAATATATAAATATAAATATATATATATATATATATATATAACTATACATATATATATATATATATATATATATATATATATATATATATATATATATATATATATATATATATATATATATATATATATATATATATATATAATTTTAATTAAATATATATATATATATATATATATATCAGAGGCGACTCCTATGCTCTTGCTGCTCGTGCTTAGCACGAGTTAACATTATAGAAACGATCGATCTTTTACAAATTTCATAATGTTACGACAAAATTCTCTTATTTTTTGCGAAAATTGGTCAAATGAATGAAAATATTACAATAAATATAAAGATTATGTAAAATTGAAACAAAAGTGTAAGAATCATCATGATTAAATAACGCTATTTTTAAATCAATTAAAAAGGTGACTGTTCGTGCTCGAATGAAATAGTGGAGATTGTGTGTGTGAATTTTGAGTATAAAATTGTTTATATTGTTGCCTTTGGCATCTTTTAGTTACATTTTGATGTTGCCACAGGCAAGAAACTACCATTTTCTTTATGTATAAATAAGGTGAGACTACTTTAAATTTATTTTAAACGTATATATATATATATATATATATATATATATATATATATATATATATATATATATATATATATATATATATATATATATATATATATATATATATATATATATATATAAATAGAATATATATATATATATATATATATATATATATATATATATATATATATATATATATATATATATATATATATATATATATATATATAATAAGATGGAAGATTAATAATCAAAAGATGAAAGAATAAGAACATGTAGGTTATAATCTATATATATATATAAATATAAAAATAATAATAATAATAATAATAATAATAATAATAATAATAATAATAATAATAATAATATGTAATAATATAATAATATATATATAATATATAATAATAATAATAATAATAATAATAAGGGCAGAGGGGCCGAATTAAAGATGCTGGATTATCTTCATTAATATGTAATATAATAATAATATGTAATAATAATAATAATATATAATAATATAATATATATAATAATAATATATATAATAATAATAATAATAATAATATATATAATAATAATAATATAATAATAATAATAATAATATAATAATATATAATAATAATATATAGATATAAATAATAATAATAATAAGATATATATATAACAATAATAAATATATATATATGTATATATATATATATATATATATATATAAATATATATATATGGAGTTATATATATATATATATATATATATATATATATATATATAGTTGAGTGCGTTGGAAAGATCACTTCTCATAGATGGGAGTAGGATGCGTAACATGCATGAAAATAGAATAGTTAAGCAAAATAACATGACATTCATATACCTTCCCTTCCTTATTGTTAAGTGCTAGCCGTCTCAACAAGAAATCCACTTGGGCTTCACAACATCGAGACGGACCTCCACTGTGGTATCTCGTCAATGCTAGAGCTCACCCCCTGAGTCATACCCCATTCATCAAAACCTTGCCATTCAATAATATTATACGTCTTTCTTCTCTCTTCTGCCAAACTCACATTCATTTTTTCAGACATTCCTTTACTGACTCAATCCACTTTTTCTTCGGTCTCCCAGACGGTCGATTCAAGCACCCTCATCACTATACATCCTCTCCAACCAACTGACAAATCATTCATCCTTTTCCTTATGACCAAACCATCTCAATACACTCTCGTTTATTCTTTCATTTACACCTTTCTTCACACCACACAACTCCCTAACACGTTCATTCCTCATTTTATCAATTGTTTCCATCTGAACTGATTGCACTAGTCTATACCTCAGATTTCCCACATCTATAGTTTCACTACTATACATTAACACTGGTAACCAGTGGCGCTGGTGTTAACTTGGCATGGTGGGGCTGTAGGTTTATATATATATATATATATATATATATATATATATATATATATATATATATATATATATATATATATATATATATATATATATATATATATATATATATATATATATATATATATATATATATAAAAATATTTTTTATATTTATGTGTATGTGTGTGTAATATAATAATTTTTGATTAAAAACACATTACATTTGAACTTTAGATGGAACACTAGATGGAAATATAAAATCAATTATCTTTTCTAAAATATCAATATCTGATAGGATTATCCTCAAACGGACTATTACCTAATTTTTTATATTTATGTGTAAATGTGTGCATAAATTATAGGACTTTTTTTTTTTTTAATATCGATTGCATGCATTCGAACACATTCGGTAAAGCAAAAGCCTAAAAATAAAATTGTATTGTAGAGGTGTGAAATTTAAAAATTTCAGAACCTCATTGCACTACTTATCTCTCTCTCTCTCTCTCTCTCTCTCTCTCTCTCTCTCTCTCTCTCTCTCTCTCTCTCTCTCTCTCTCTCTCTCTCTCTCTCTCTCTATATATATATATATATATATATATATATATATATATATATATATATATATATATATATATATATATATATATATATATATATATATATATATATATATATATATATATATATATCACACAGAAGAAAAAAATATTTTTAATAGGTTATTTCTCACAAAAATAAACCAATCTCTCCCCCCGTAAGATGCGAATAAACTGACTTTAGTGTCTCTATATACAAGTAAAAGAAGGACATTACATGGACAAATCTAGCAACTCTCTAAAATTTGAACCTTAATTTTATATGAGAAAAAATTCCAAGTTGCTATGAAATAATAAAAGCCAAACTGGCAACATTATAAAAAGTACTATAGGAATTTTGAATTCTTTATTTTCGTATGTTGCCATATTTGTCTTTTTTTACGAATTTTAGGGCGGCAAAAGTAGAGCCCACATTTTATTTAATTGGATATATTGAAATAAATATCGTACGCACAATTTGCAGTTGGAAAAAGGATTCCTTTGTTATTTTCTTAATTGATTACTAATTTTTTATGTATTAAATTGTTAAAAAAAATTCAGATCACTTTACTTTGACAAAAATTTCATATTTCTATCAACATCCTATGCCTGGCATTTTTAATTTGGAGGGGCTACAGCCCAGGAGCCCATAAAGACGAGCCGCCACTGCTGGTAACAACATACTTTCAAGCAGAACCCTAGCCCATTTAAGACTTAGTCCCTTTGCATTCATCAAGGCTTTAATTGCAACAGTCACTTTCGTAACATTCACAACTTTCCTACTACACTCTGCATCATCCGTTCCATTTTCATCCAACATATAGACTAAATATTTAAACTCAGATACTTGTTCCAATTGCTCACCATCCAACATGATTTCACACTGCGGACTCTCCTCACTCACTACCATCACCTTATTCTTATCTACATTTACTTTCGAATCCCTCCTTTTAGACACCCACCAAACATCCCTACCAATCCTCTCAAATTTTTTTTAGATTCGCCGCTCAAAACCAACTCATCAGTCTACAGTAAGCAGGGAGCACTCCACACTCTTCTATTCTCCATCAGTCTTGCACCTTCCCCTACCCTACCTCTAATTCCTTCATTACCCCATCTATATACAAATTAAATAGCAATGGAGACATAACACATCCTGCCTCACTCCACTATTAATATTAAACCACTCACTTTCCACTCAATTTATTCTTACACACGCCCCACTATCGACATACATACCTTTGATTCCATATATCGCTAACACCTGCCACAGAACTTCCCTATTAATCCTGTCATACGCCTGTTGCAAGTTCATAAAACCCAAATACAATTTATTTTTCTTCTCTTTTATTTTCTCACTAATTTGTTTCAATGTGAAAAATTTTCTATACATCCTCTTCCACTTCTAAATGCACCTTGTCCTTCGCCAATCAGTCCCTTAGTCATTCGACGCACTCTCAATTAAAATACCAGCATAAATCTTCACTACAACACTCAATATACTTCCCACAGTAACCCTTATTTAAGGGTCCTATTACTCCTTTTCTCCAATCCTTCGTAACTATTCCTTCCATATACGCTTTGTTGCACATCTTCCATATCCCTTCAATCACAATCTCGCCTCCACTTTTAATCATTTCCACCAGTAATTACACCTATACCCGAGGATTTACTATTCTTCAACTATCTCACTCTACTTTTTACCTCTTCCATACTAATTACCTCATTCCCAAAATACCTATTTCTTCTTATACAATCAAAATCCACACACATTAACTCTCACCCCTTCATTACTGTCAATATTAAGCAGATTTTCGGTGTTCCCTCCACTAGGGACCGACCGGGGCCGGGGCTGCTCTAATTTAGCCGGGGCCGGGGCCGGGGCCGGGGCCGGGGCCGGGGTTAGCTAAAATTAGAAATGTAAGTCAAAAACACTGAAAGTCTTAAAACTTAGGATGAAAATTAAATATAATTTCAATTAATTAATAATTTTAATTATAAAAAAGGAATACATTTAATTAATTCAATTAAATAAATATTTTCGAAAGAATTTTTAGAAAATAATTGATTTTCTAGAAAAATAAGTTGTTATTTATTAAATATATATATATATATATATATATATATATATATATATATATATATATATATATATATATATATATATATATATATATATATATATATATATATATATATATATATATATATATATATATATATATATATATATATATATATATATATAAAGATGAATAGGAAGATGAAGCATAATTTTGGCAACATTTATTATAATGGACGTTTCGGGTATATAACGTTACCCATCATCAGCACTGCAATTGAAATAAAATAATATAATTTTATAACACAAAATATAAATAAAATGAACTAATATAAAAACTGTAATACAATAAATGAACACATAAATTTAAAATAAAAATCACACGAAAAAAGTACCTAAGATTGAGTTAGGTTTCATTTACAGAGAAGGCGAAATGCAAACTGAAAGTTAAGAAAATTTGTTTACAGTGAGAAAAAAAAGTTACTTGGTTGGGATATATATATAAATTAATGAGTGAAGAGGGGGATGGACGACAAATCCTTATTTAATTCGGGTTTTAATTCAAAAATGTAGAGAGACTCAAGAATCTTTCTGTCGAGTTGATCATTGGCAGGGGATAGGGAACTAAAATTTTTTTGTGCAATAGGGTGATTATTTTGAAAGGCATGATTGCGTATGGAGGAGTTTTCTGGGGTTGTGATAGGTAAACCAGTTCTATAAGAAACTCCCCGGTGTTTCGAGATCCTCAAGTAAAGTTGGAGGCCTGTTTGGCCCACGTAGCGGACGTTGCAGTCCGCACACTTATACAAATATACTAATGAGGACCTCATATGTAGAGGAAGAGAATCTTTATGGCGGAAAAAATTTGAAATACTGTGGTTATTAATAGGAATGAAAATAAAGCGAGCAAAAGGAAAAGCATTGGATAGAGTGTGATTGAGAGTTTTCACAAGTTTTGCGGTGCTAGGACCGAAGAACGGAATTTTTAGATAGATAAGTTGTTTAGGGACGGTTGGGACTTGAAATTTAGGGCGGAAATGGTTATTAAGAAAGTCGTTTACTAGGTTTGTAATAGTGTTGTGAGGAAAGAGATTGCAAAAGGCAAAATGGGACAGGTATTGTATTTCAAGGTGGAAAGACCACCATGAGGAGCATAAGTTAAAGGCACGGAAAATTTTGCATTGTAGTGAAGACAGTTTGTATTTGGAGGGGAGAAAACTAAAAAAATTAAGACCTAATGTAGTAGAAGAAGGTTTTCTGTATTTATTGTATTACAGTTTTTTATATTAGTTCATTTTATTTATATTTTGTGTTATAAAATTATATTATTTTATTTCAATTGCAGTGCTGATGATGGGTAACGTTATATACCCGAAACGTCCATTATAATAAATGTTGCCAAAATTATGCTTCATCTTCCTATTCATCTTTAAATGTCGGTTCCCTAGGAACAAATCTATTGCAACAATTTTAACCAATCGTTATATATATATATATATATATATATATATATATATATATATATATATATATATATATATATATATATATATATATATATATATATATATATATATATATATTAATTCAATTAAATAAATAATTTTGAAAAGAGATTTCGGAAAATATTTGATTTTCTTGAAGATATTTACTTTAAATAAATAAATACATTAATATTTTAACAATTATATTTATTTCCTTTTCCGAATTCGTTTGATATATCAAATTTCGAATATTTTTATGTTAAAAACTCGGAAAAATTATAATTTGGCCTCAATTTTAATTTGAAATCATAGTAAATATAAAAAAAAAAAATTGATTATATTTAGGTATGTTTATATATTTTGCATCAATTTATAACAAAGGAGTAATGGAATTAAAATATATTTTTTTATTTTGTTTGATTTAACCCTCTATTATTTAGTGTAAATTTACAGTTAACCCCAGTAGAAAACCCCGGTTTTTCCTGATTTTTGGCCGGGGCCGGGGCCGGGGCCGGGGCCCCGGTCGGTTCCTACCCTCCACACTCTCCTCACATCCATTTCATCAGTCATGAAAGCGTCATTCCCATTCATTATTCTATTAAGATTCCCCTTTCTTTCTTTCTTAACCTTTCATACTTTCTTTCAGAAGAGCTTCCTATTCCCTTGTACGTCTCCATTCATTCTCCTTCCAAACTGTTCATTTATCTCTTTTTCCTCCTATGTATGGAACTTTTAGTCTTCGTTTTTCCTCCTTATATATTTTCATACCCATTTCATTCGAGATCTCATTACTAGCATTTAGCACCTTCAACCACTCCTCTTTTTTTCTTTTAACCGCTTGCATCACCTCTTCATTCTACCACTCATTATTGGCACTCTTAATTCCTACTCTAGCACACCTACATACTTCTCTTGCACTACTAACAAAAGTTTCCTTCATTTGTATTTAGATTTGTTCCGTTTCATCTTGTTCACATTCAACTGATTTATTTGTAACTGTTCTCACATACTTTTTCTTGTAACCTTGTTAACTGTTCACCCTTAATTCTCCCAATTCCTTCCTTTTTTTCTTTCATTTCCATCCATGCCCCACTAACTTAATTTTATTTAAAACAACATTATGATCTGATA
>JABUQX010101236.1:5000-20000 GCA_015478945.1 Trachelipus rathkii | reverse complement strand
AGTCGAAAAAGGAGCTGTAAGCGGGCTTTACCCCTCCGGAGGAGGGGTAAGGGCTCAGCCCTTCGGGCTGAGACCCAAAGCCCGTAAGAAGACTCGCGTTACACCCCTTCGCGGGTTGATTTTGATCCCCCTCGCAGGGATTTTCTACCCTTTGAACGGGGCGCATCCCCCTGGGTTTTCCTTTCTCTCAGAAGGTAATGTGTTGCTTTGATACCTTGTGGGCTTAATGAAGAACTGTTGTTATTCGGTAAAGTTAAGGTACGTTATTGTTAAATGATTATCTATCTATGACAGATGTCTGGAAATAACACTGGATTTGATTCATGAGAAATGCATGACAGTTTTTGTAAGATATTAGCTGTTAATTGTTAACTATCGGTGATGTCGTTAGCAACGTTAACCTGTTTAAGTTTTTGTTGAATTAAATGGTGGGTTGCCCTAGACTTTTGCTAATGTCTACGGTTAATTTCACAGGGTCAAATGATGGTTTATTACTCAAAACGAGTGACTCTTGGATGAAGGATAGTCTGTCAATTCATAGTCAAGATGGTGGCCTCATTTGATAGAAATTGGTCAACTTTGTTAAGGGATTTTGTTAGATAATAAGGATTTACCTGTTTGGCATAATATTGCTCGAAAAGTGGAAGTGGGGAACATAATCGATATTCGTATTACTGTTAGCCTAGTTTACCCATAGATCAGTAGGGGATTTTTTCAGATGTTAGCTGAATTAATTCATATGCTTAGGTATGGTTAATCGTTTGCACTTTGTACATTATATTCTTAGTCGCGGGTATTGATGTTGTGGTACTAGCCTTTATTGATGCTAAAAACCTTTGTCGGTTAAGGCATATAATTTCTGTAGTTAGTATATAAGGAACATATTTTTATGGTTTTGTTTGTCCAAAATGATACTTGAAAATATGACTTGGAATCAATAGCTCAACTAGATCAAAGGCGGGTGGGAAGGGTAGCGGACTGCAGGGTGGGTGGTTTGTAGTTTGATTTACTGAATTTACTGAATTTACTGACTTACTGTTTTAAAATCAGTAAATTATTACGTTTTTACTGTGATATTTTACTTCAAAGAACTTATTTTTATGTCTATGTTAGGGAATTAAAATTTTGTTATTTTTTTTATGTTTTATCGGTTTTAAAACTTTGTTATGTTTGCGATTAATTCCGCGGGGAAATTTTATTGATTATTTAGGTAGGAGGGGTTATGATGTGAAATTTTTTTCGTTAAATGTTACGAGTTTGATCGTAAAAACATTTTTTACGTCAGCCATTTATTCTTTGTCAGTATTTTGAGATTAGATAGGTTTATGCTAAACTTTTGGGTTAAATATTACGATGTTAATGGTAAAATTAAATTGATATGTCAGAAGAATATGTTTTGAAAACGTGCAGTAGCGTGAATAGGTTACGTTTTGGGAGGAAAGAAGTAGTGTTATGTACTGTTACTGTTTAATGTGCGAAGTTTGTTTAAATGTTAGATTAGCTTTCACTTGCTCTGTATGATAATTAAACAAGGTTATGATAATTCTGTGCTCTAAATATTACCTGTGTCATATGTAAAGTAATTAACGGTCAATATTTGGAGACTATATTTTAGAAGAAGTTCGAAAGGTTACGTTGTATGCAATGGTCATTTTTCTTTACGGTTGTTAAGCATCCGTGGATTTTGCTGCTAGCACCAGCCGTTGGGATGAACTTTGGTCAGGTGTTAGATTCGTTATTCGTTGTACATTATTTTCTTAGCTCTGATAATTGCTCTGTATTGTTAGCTTTTCAGTAATCGTGAAAACAAGGTTACGTTCTTAGGGGGGCATTTTTATTTAGAATAATATTCATTAGTAGTATCAAAGACTTATCTTTGTACTATGTTAATGTTTGTCTGTTGGTGGTTGCGTTGGTTGTGTTGTGTTGTTTGTCTGTTGTCGAACAGCAATATATACCCTTTTTGAACTGATATGGGTTTCATTCGTACGTCGTATTCTGTGTTTACTTTTTCTGATGATTTGAAAGAAAAGAATCTCTTCATTTAAGTGATGTTTAAACACTATTTGTTCTTCCAGTTAGGGGAATAGTTTTTCGCTGTGTTGGTGATACGAGACATCTCCCTGCATCTCTTACGCTTGTTGTTGATCATCTGCTCTTCAATGAAGTTTCGTTAATTCCCGAACGATACATCGAAACTCTGTTGTCATTTATTATGTTATCGTAAACCGAATGGCGACTGCTGCATTGCTTGTATTCCTGCCAGAGGGTCAAATATTATAAGTATTGCATCACTTTTATGCCAAATAGTTAAAGCGATAAAAATCTTTTTCAATGTTTTTAAGAGTCTGTTGTATTTTCGAAGAGGCGGAGTTCTAAAGAGATTAGTCTAAAAACTTTTACTTTATTCGTATTTACTCGTTAGGTATTATGATGGTTAGCTATGGTTATGACACATTTTTGATAAATGTTACTGTGTCAATTGTAAGGATTAACGTGTATTATGTTAGAGAATGCTTTGGAAAAAAGTATGGAAACAGGTTTACGTTTTGTATGGAAAGTTTAGTTACCTTTACTGTGTTAACGTGTTTTTTAACTTTTGGTTAATGTTAACAGTTTATTGTTAATGTTTAAGTTTGTTTGTGTTAGGTTTGGCTTTTTGCATTATTTTTTCCCTAGTTCATGTTATGCTATGTTAGTTTTATTGATGTTACGCGAAAGTTGTTGCGTTGAGACATAACTTTCGCTGCTCTCGCTATGATAATTAACACTGCTTGTGAGAAATTTATTTTAGGGTTAAATGTTTACCTGTGTTAGTCTTGTAAGATAACAGCGTTAATTGTTAGAGATATGGAACGCTGAAAAAGTAAAGAATAATGGATTTACGTTTGCATACCATGTTGTCTTTACTGCTGTGTGTTGTTAAGTGTGGAACTTTGTTAATGTTAACAGTTTATTTTCGGGTGTAAGGTGTGTGTTTAGGTTGTCTTTGGCATTATATTTTCTTTTTATGTTTCAGTTGACATTTGCTATGTTAAGCTTTATTGATGTGGAAACATTTATTATGTAGATACTTTTCGTGGTCATGTATTTGATAATTAACCATGGTGTGAATAAATTTTGTTTAAATGTTTACGGTGTTAGTGTAAGATTAACGTTAATATCTTAGAGATATGCTTGAAAAAGTTAGATTAGGTTACGTTTTGCATACCATGTTAAGTTGCATTGACTGATGTTAAGTGTGGGGTCTGGACTTTCCTGTTAACGTTGACTGCTTATGCCTGGTTAAGATGTGCTTATGTTTTTTGGTGTCTTGGACATATTTTTTAGTTCAGTTGATGCTATGTTAGCTTATGTTAGCTTTATAAATGTGGAAACTTTATTATTTTAGCATACTTTCGCTGGTCTGTTTGATGGATGATAATTAACCAATGTTGGAATAAAATTTTATTGTTAAATTGTTACTGTGTTAGTGTTGAGATTAACTTAAATTGCTAAGAGTTATTGCTTGAAAAAGTCAAGATTATGGTACGTTGTCATACCATTGTTAGTTGCTTTACTGTTCCGTTGTTAAGTGTGGAACTTTCGTTAACGTTGATGCTGTCTATTCCTGGTTTTAAGAATTGGATAATTTTCTCAGTTGTGGGTTATATTCTTTATTCAGTTGATCCTAAGGTAAGCTTTATTAATGTGAAAACTTTGTTACGTCAGCATAATTGTCTGATCTGTGCCCAACAGAAGAAACTTGATTTTATGGTTATGTTTATTTATCCAAAATGATACTCGCAATGTGACCTTAATCAATAGATCCAATAGATACAGATGGTCAGGAGGTGGCAGGAGGAGGGGCTGGGATGGGCGTTTGATTTTATGATTCTGCTTTAGGGTATGTAAAAACGTAAATTTTTTGTTATAAGTTATTTATAAAAAACATAAAAAAAGAATAAGAAATTTAATTTATTTATTTTATTTATTTATTTTTTATTTCTTGATGGTTCTGAACCATTATTTTCGAAATTTACAGACCCAATAACATATATAAGGACACCACAATATGCTCATTACACTATAATATTTAAATAACTCAGCACCGCAAGCAAATCCATTTCTCATTGCGAGATCTATCAACCTTTCTCCTTCCTCATTTCTTTCTTCCACTCCTTATTCTTCTTCCTTCCTCATTCCTCCTATCTTCATTTCTTACTTCCTTTCTCTTCTTCCGTCTGTTTTTGCACTCTGTGCTCTTTTTTTTTCAGTTGGGAGACCCCCCCTAATGGGGGTCCTAGGACACCTACACGGGCTTAATAAACCCTAATTATGTCAAGATCTAGGGGGCCGATAACCTATAAACACAACCAACATTGTTGTTATACGAATGATTTACTTTTAACTCGTGGCACCGCAGTGGACTAGCACCCGGTTGCCGATAAGACCACTCTAATCCTCTTCTCCTATCTCCTCATTCTTTCATTTCTTTTCTTCCCTTCTCCTTTTCCCCTCCTTTTCTTCTTCTTCTTCTCCTTCCTCTGTTTTGCATTACATGCATTTCTTTTTCTTCTTTTAATTTTTTTGGGGGCCCCCCCCCCCCCCCCCCCCCTCCCGGTGGGTCCGCTGGACACCGAACCGAAATTCATACTCCGAATCCAACTCCGTCGCCTTTCAAACTTCTCTTGAGTTTTTCAAGCTTTCTAGATCATTTTTTAATTTTTTGTGGGCCGCGTCCCCCTTACTTGGGGACGCAGAGTGAACGTAAATTCTCATCTTGCCGACGAAGATTACGTCATCATATGAGCTCGCATCCAAATTTTCACTCCGATACGTTAAAAGCCTTAACATGGTTTTCATGATTTGAAATTTGACCTTGGCGCTTAAGGGGGCCGCACCCCCCTTAGGATGGTGACCTACGGTCACCAAAACCGCGTGGGATCAGTTTATCACCTTCATAGAACATATACCAAGTTTGAAAGCGATACGTTAACTCTAACCCATGTGTAGATATATATCGGACTCAGAACCGGATGCGAAGAAAGAAACCTGGCGGAAGATCCAAAGTCAGAGTGCGGTTTAAAAAAAACGATCCGCTTACAGGGATGTTTTTTTTCGACTCAGATTCGATTTCCTTCGGAAATTGAATCTTCGACGTAATAATAATAATAATAACATTGGGTGTATGTGCACGCACGCGCGCGCGCGCTCGGTCGCTCTCTCTCTCATGCGCATCGAACACCTGGGTCGATGATTAGCCGTTAGGCCTAACTCAATCTCGGGTTTGGAAAGCCAAAAGGGCTTAAACGCGGGCGTAGCGGCTATGCTCTCGGGGGTGACCCCCCTCTATATACAACCTACAGACTTGAAATTTACACGGATTCGAGCTTATCCCATATATACATTATATTCCAAGTTTAAAGCCAAATATCTCTATTCCTTCATATGAAAGGTGGATCGCTCAAAACTGGGCAAATTACTACTATATATATTAGATATTAATTTATATAGTATATATACATATATATAAGAGATCAAAAATGATAGAGAAAAAAATAAATATATATATATATATATATATATATATATATATATATATATATATATATATATATATATATATATTAAGAATATATATATTAATATAATATATATATATTATATATATATATATTTATATATATATATATATATATTATATATAATATATATATATATATACATATATAATATATATATATATATTATAGTGATGTTGATTAGGGTGTGTGTAGGTGTGTACTGTCTGTAGGCTGTGTGGTGTTGGTAAGTGTGTGTGTGTCATGGTTGTGTGTGTGTTGTGCTGTGTGTGTGTGTGTGTGTGATGTGTGTGTTTTGTTTTTGTGTTGGAGAGCCCAGAATTGCTGAAATAATAAAATTTAAAGAAGGAACGAAAATAAAACAATGGAAAGAATATAAGGATCTTCCCAATCGATGTCCCTCTACAAGGAAAGGAGAGCGTGAAGAAAAATAAAAATCTGTAGCTTATAATAAAAAGACACAAAAGTTCAAACGTGTTTTTCCTCAGAAAAGGGAGGATGAATGCTAAGTTTCCTTGAACAATGTGTTGTCCATAGATGAGTAACAGTGGCCGTTGTTATGTGAAGTGATGCAACATTTCGGTTGGACCATAAAACTTACAGATAGTTAGTAAGAAGTCGGTGATTGAGAGAAATTAAATATTTAGATAAATTCCTCACCAAGTTGGAAAGGTTTGAGGGGAAAACGCGGCCTTTAGCCCCCCACCCTTACTTCTATTTATGTTAAATAATCTCCAAGCAAGGGAGATCAATAACGCCTATTCAGAATGACCATTCGCCGGTAATTAAAACTTAAGTTGTGGAGGTAGTTGCTTAAAGTCAGCCACTCTGCGGGGAATGTGTAGTATATAGATACAATGTAAGCGTTCCAAAAAAAGGTAATAATAAAAGGAGATCTCCAAAGGTTTTCCAAGGGAGAGAAGACGAGAGAGAGAGAGAGAGAGAGAGAGAGAGAAGAGAGAGAGAGAGAGAGAAGAGAGAGAGAGAGAGAGAGAGAGAGGAGAGGAGAGAGAGGAAGAGAGAACGAGAGAGAGAGGAGAGAGGAGAGAGAGAGAGGAGAGAGAGAGAGAGAGAGAGGAGAGAGAGAGAGAGAGAGAGAGAGAGAGAGAGAGAGAGGGAAAATTTGGGATTGTTGAATTTCGATGCTGTAGATGTGTTGTTATACGAATTGTGAGGAACAGAAAATGTGTAACTGAGTTTTTAGAGAAAAAGCAAGTTTTTGTTTCATATAATCTGATGAGAAGATTTGCGGTGTTTGCTTCTGAGGCGATTTGCTTTAGCAGATGCATTTTTCTTTTCGTTTTATAAGGAGCAAAATTCAAAGATCAAGTTCATCGCATAAGACAGACACCATGGTGATAATAAAACTTAAAGGATTATATAATATATTTATATATATATATATATATAATATATATATTATATATATATATAGATATATTAATATATATATATATATATATATATAGATATATATATATATAATATATATCTATATATATATTATTGTTAAGAACATTCAATTCCTGAAGGTAAGAGAAAAATAGAGTAGTTACTCCCAAGTGGGACGATTCAGACAAGATGCTGGGATAGCTTTTTAAAGTGTATTATGGACCATTGAGTTGTAAATGGACGACGGCGAATGGAGTTCAATAGAGACAATCAATGAAGATGTGGTGAGTAGAATGTGGGTATAGCGACGGGGAAAATTTGCAAGGTGGGAAAAGGTATCTCCTTAAATATAATGGCTGTGAGTGATATTGGTTTGGTTAATGAAGAGGGGTGCAAGGATTGCCTCGTGAAAGCGGTTTCGTCGGTGAGAGGAAGACCACTCACCAATGTTAGGTTTTATATTTCTATATTCTCCCTCGCTGATCACTCGCCCAGCACTCATGGCAGTAATACCGGAAGCCTTGTTGTAGAGCAGGATAATAATCAGCTGATGTTAGGCGATCTTCTCGAATAGCATCCGGGAGGTACCTAGAACAGCTATGAAAAGAAGAGGAGGCCATTTTGGCCTCCCTGTCAACGATATCATTGCCAGTCACCCCTACGAGAGAGGTGGTTCAATAGAGTGTAATTTGTTTCTGGCGAGAGTGAAGCATTCGGAAAAAATGTTGTACTGAGGATACCATTGTGTTTTTAGAATTAGGGCTTTTAAGTCCCTGGAGGGCGCTGAACGAATCCAAATAAATGACATTAGAGTGGTCTTGGTTATGATATAAAATCATTATAACCATTATTAATTCTGCCTTAAAAATTGAAGAATGAGGGGACGAGGGTATGAGAGAGATTGCGGTCAGGAAAGATAGCAGACGCACCCACATCGTCCCTTGTTTTAGAACTGTCAGTAAACACTGGGGTATATTCACCGTGAACTGCAGAATGAGACAAGAATAATGCTTTTAACAAGGCAGTATGGTGGCTGGATTTGGAGAGAGAGGTCAGGACCAGGCAGTTGGTGGGAGCAGGAAATTGCCAAGGTGTATACCTTCATCATAAGAGAAAGGCCATTTTGCAAAGGATGTTGATGAAGGTAAGAATGTCATAAACTGTGTTTGGAAGTGGACAATATGAAGGGTTCTGAGACAACTCTCGCAGAATCTGTGTCAGAGCAGACGGTATTTCAGTATGAAAGCTAAGATAGCTTGTGTACATGGTGTATTCCCTTCGAAGAGAGAGTGGCATCACATCGGATTCAACTTCCAGGCTCACCCGGGGAGGACGATCGAAGTATCCTGTGGAGTTACGGATCGTTTCATTTTGGATGGGACCTAACAGATGTAGAAGAGTTGGGGAATCCTGACCATATACTACGCAGCCATAGTCCAACTTCGATCGGATTTAGGCGATGTGGAGACGTAAAAGGGACTTGCGGTTATCACCCCAATATTTTGAGGTAAGGCAGCTTGTAACCATTTTCTACATTAATTTGCAATTATGACAGGTCAGCGAAATTGGTCTTTGATTGTCTGTCAACTTCGGATTTTTTCCAGGTTTAGGAATAAGGATTACAAAAGCTGTAATCCATACAGATGGAAAATAGCCCAAGAAAATGATGTCAAGTCGTTTTCAGGTGTTTAATGTGTGGGGCGTATGTTTGGTAGTCATCTAGAATGAGGTATATATATTTGACTTGTGAAGTTACAGGAAAAGGTGAACCATATAAGGTTAGGTTCGCGGGAGGAAGGTGGCAGGTTCTCCGACTCCCTTTTTTTCTTAAATGGTACTGCCGAGGTTTTGGTGGGTGAGTAATGGAAGCCATGGGAGTTACCCCATTGTTAAATATTCTCAGTAGTAGTTGGAGCCTGGTACCGTCAATGTATAGCGCCATGTCATCAACAAAGAGAGAAAAATTGACCGTAGTTGGTATAGTAGTAGCGATGTCATTGAATCCGAGAGCAAATAACAATACACTTAGAGCATTGCCCTGCTGAACATCTTCATCCAGAGTAAAGTGGCATGATCTGTCTGACAAAAAGCATTGGATAAAGAGAGGGAGCTGTCCTCGGAAACTGAGCGAGTGGAGTTTAAAGAGAACTCCAGTTCTCCAAGTTGTGTCATAAGCTTTTTCAATGTCAAAAAGACACCAAGAACCATTCCGTCAGTTGAGAAGGATTTCTGGATGTCATGGTTCAGTCTTAACAAGGGATCAGCGGATAAACGATTTTTGCGGAAGCCAAATTGGCGACTCTCCAGAACAGGAAGAAGGCGGCCTGTAACCATTTTCTCCATTAATTTGCAAGTATGACAGGTCAGTGAAATTGGTCTTTGATTGTCTGTCAACTTCGGATTTTTTCCAGGTTTAGGAATAAGGATTACAAAAGCTGTAATCTAAACAGATGGAAAAAAGGATTCGATCCAGATTCTGTTATACAGATCCAACAAGAACGCTGATGCAGAAAGGTAAATGGGACTGAGCATTGTGTACAAAATTATGTCTGGGCCAGAGGCACCGTCTTTGCTATTCGCCAGTACAGTTTGATATTCTGCAAGTGTAAAAAGACGGTTGTAGGTATGATTTCACCCTTTCGCCGTTGAAAAATCTGGCGGTGCAGCGTTAATTCCTAATTTTTGAAAGTCTTCAGGATAGCGAGAAGAGCTCGTGTGGCTGGCAAAACTAATAACCTAATGCATCTACAACAGCTGTTGGAGCAGAGATCGTATCGGTTATATCAGGCCCATAACGGAGGAGAGTGGATGAAGAGTTGTTAGAGCGGCGAGATATTTTCTGCATAATTTTCCACAGTAAAGAAAGGGGGATTGTGGCGTTGACGGTAGAAGTTTAAGTTCGAAAGTAATGTTTATGTGTTTGGTGATTGATTCTACGAGATCTTACCGCAGCTGATTAAAAAATTTAATTATATTTGGGGTGTTACAAATCCGTTTGTATTGCCTTTAGAATTTTTTCTTCTCCCGGTTAACTTGTGAACACTCTTGGAATCACCAAGGGGTTGCCAAACGCCTACCTGTGGAAGATCGTGGGATGCAAGTTTTGCTGCTATGATTATAACTTGCTGGAAGAAGTTAATGGTCGGGAACCGCTTATTGAACGGAGAAAGTGAGATAGCTGTGGTTCGATGAAAAGAAGCTCACTCCACACTCAATCAAAACGCCAGCGTAAATGGGGTTTAAACATTGGGATCGATGTGAGCTCATTTAATGCTGTCGATAATAATCACTACCTCATAAGTAATCAAAGCGGGCTCGAATGAAGCGATCTATAAGAGAATGGGAGCAAAAGAAAATATCCATACAGGAAGAAGAGTTAAAAGAAGTTTAAAGAAGTATTAAAACGTCTAGATTTAAGAAGTCTAGTTTTAAGACATCCAAGGTAAAAGAGTGTTAGGAGATCAACAAGGATCTTAGACTTAGGCTAGGTGACACATAGGGTGTGACGAAGGTTGAAGTCTCCTAGTTTAAGAACCGAAGTGGGGAGCTGCTTTGAAAGGTCGGCTAAGCCGGCCTTAGTAAACTTACTGCCTAGATCAGACGGACAGATGAACAGATGGATTCGAACTGCCATTGCATGAAATCTGGTTCGAAGAGGACTGGAAAAAAAGGGACAGACTTATGAATAAGAATTCCTGCGCTTCCAATATCATTGTCACTTCTTTCAATAGAAGTTAGCGCCGATTTATATTCCGACG
Organism: Trachelipus rathkii; assembly: GCA_015478945.1. Lineage (NCBI taxonomy): Eukaryota > Metazoa > Arthropoda > Malacostraca > Isopoda > Trachelipodidae > Trachelipus > Trachelipus rathkii. The sequence goes on along the minus strand of JABUQX010101236.1, from coordinate 9,286 downwards.
ACTGGAAGAAATCTCGATAGCATAGTTGAAGTTCCTGTAAATATATGCACTTTGGTGTACATATTAAAGATGTACCGATACCAGAAAAGAGGCCGATACCGATACTCTATTTTAGTGCCGATTACCGTTAACTTTTAAAATTACTTTAATTAATATTAATAATTAGTTATAAGATAGAACATTTGTGTACTGCTAGACAACTCAGGATTGCATTCCCTGTACACCAATTGAACTATCATTTATTCTCATATTTTGGTTGTGCAAAGGTATTATTGTATTTTATAATCTTAATAGTTTCTTTAAGGAATAATAAATGCAAATATAATATTAATAACTTTTTAATGTTTGTGTTTATTCAAAAATAATCCATTTCCATTTTCCAGTAAGTATTAACAAAGTTTAGCTACTAGCTTTTATGTTTTTAACATGATTTACAATTTACAAGAAGATTCTTAACTAGCTCTGGCGAATATAAGAATAAAAAAATAATGAAAGAAGAGACCTCAATTAATCAGCTGAAAAGACAAAATAAAAAAAAACTTTATTATTCAGACATGACATAATAATAATATGCTCCTTTAAGATAAAGATAGATATCATTCAATACTCAAATTCAAAAATTCTCAAATTGTGATGCAAAACATTAAGCTTTCACTAGTATCTGGCGAAAGCTGGTACCTTTTTTTTTGTGTGTTTACATTCCCACCTACACTAAAAATACGCTCGTTCTCGACTGATGAGGGAGGGGCTGATAAATATTTGCTTGCAAGCACTGATATTAATGGAAACCGTGGCCCATTTTCATGCCACTACATGAAAGGATTCTCTTCTGTAGGGAGCATCTCATGTTTTCGTAGCAATTTTTTCCCTTTTTCCCCATGTTTTCGTAGGACCTCATTGTCCTCTTTCACAGCTTGCAATTTGAATTATCTTCTCGTCCTTGATGACGGTCTCTTCAGTTTTTCAATGAGGTTCCTTGGTGTGATTCAATTTCGGCCATGAACTTATCAAAGTCTAACATCTCCAAATCCTCTTCATCTTCAGTAGCTACATTTGCTGAAAAGCCACCATCGTCACTATCAGTGCTGTTGCCTGGGGCTGCTGATAAGGCGGCTTCCACTTCTGTGATTTTTTTTTTGTCACGCTAGTAAGCTCCTCGGTTATGCTATTTAAATGCATTCTAGAAGTGGTTCACCGTCGGAGATGCCATTCTTGTGGAGTTTCAGCTAGCTTAAGGAATTCCTTATTAGAACCTTTTATATATCGAAACTGATGCCGAATGGGCGAAGAGTTCTCATAATATCTTCACAACAAAAAGTAAGAAGTATCGGCCATATTAACCAATACCGATACCGATACCAAAAAAGGTGATACTGCTTATACCGATACCGATATTATCGGTACATCCCTAGTACATATGTTTATTATTTGAACAAGTTCTTCATAATCATAGTAGTGGCCACAACAATTAAATTGAAGGAAGGCGGCCATGCTGTGTGTTGTGAATATTTTGAGGACGGTCTTTTTGAGGCAATTGTTTCTATGTGGCTAGATGTAATGTTGGAGGTGTAATCAGATGGGGAAGAAAGGCTGCGTCGTGGGTCCCGAAGAGGATGACAACAAATCCCAATGGTAAGGAAAAGTCGTACAACAGTTAAGGAATTCTCTGTCGCATTTGGTGGAGGGGCTTCGCCATGAATGCAAAGTAAGTTGAGGTTAACCAGGTCCATGTTATTATGTGGACTTGGTTGATGGTTGGAAGAGCAACCAGAATAATCATATTTAGGAATGGGAGCGATTTCAGTATCTGCCAAGCAAGCAGATTTAGAAGTGAGTGGAGAATATTGGGCTGTTTCCATCGAGTTAGTGTAGGAACGTGTCACCGGAAAATTGTCACCTCTTTGTAAAGTGTTGGAATTGCGATATTGGGATCCAATATGGAATCTGTTGAGTAACTAAAATCTATTACTGGAGACTTTGATAATTAAGGAGCCATCAGTTGGGTGAGTTTGGAAGACTGGAAAATCTAAGTTAGGATGGGAGACCTGTGGATCCCCTTTAGCGCCGCCACCTGGAGCGTTTGTGGTGTTTGCGTTGAAAGGTTTTCCATTTATCTCTCTCAGAAACTCAGGGAGCATTAGAGTGAGAGTGTGTCGTCACATCAAGCTCCATTTGGGAACTATAATCCATTTCATCCGGCATGACATAAAATCCTCTAGGGAGTGCTTTAATAGGAAACTAGGAAGATGAGTTGTAGGGGGATTCGGAAGAGATGGAACAATCCTGCAAGCAATCAGAGGATTGTTTGGTGGATTGTTCGACAGCTATGGTTGTTGTCTCAGAAATAGACTTATGGCGAGGTCTCTTCAGAGTTGTATTTTTTGTATTTTTTGGTGTGGTCTGCTTTAAATATTTGGATGCTTTATATTTTAGCGAATGATCTTTTGTTTGGTTCTTAATAATTTGTTTTTGTTTAGGAACATCCTTTATAGGAGTTGGAGTAATGGTGGGAGAAGGATTAAGGGAAATAGATGCAGGCATCTTGCGTGAGTTTGGTGAACTCATCGGGAGGGTGGAGTGGAGAATTTCTTGGCAGGAAATGCTTTCCAAGCTTTGTGGTGGATGAACAAACTTAGTTTCATTGCTGGTTGGCTGAAAACTAGTATAGGGGTATTGTTATCAACGGCATTTTGTGAGAGATTGGATCGAGTGCTGCTTTTGGACTATTTGAATAGTCTGTAATTTACACAATGCAGGCGGACAGGTTGCAGTAACTGCTTGAGTCTCGTTAGGATTGGGGGGTAGAGTTCTAATGGAATGGAGTTGTGTCGGTGGATTGACACGCGTAGGCGGAGAAGCTGCTGCAATTGTAGCATAGGATTGCCTTAGTCTTGTAGGATGTTTGTCTCTGAGCTGGTGTATAGCATCTATCTCCTACTCAATTTTGTATGGTACATAACTACATAACCTGTGTCAAACAGGTATGACAGTCATTTTAGGGAAGAAACACTGTGGGGTCCCTCACAGTTTTTGCAATGTGGTGTGTTTTCACAGGGAAAGTGAAAATCCTCTCTACAGACTGCGCATATGTCACACGGTCCCCTACAGTATTTTCGGGATGACCAAACCTCTGGTATTTAAAATAATGTCTGGGTCGGGGAATAAACGACGTACACTGTAGCTTGTAAACCATATTTTCACTTTTGAAGGTGGAAAAGGGGTGATAAAGATCAGCAGTAAACGAGGATTTTGGGTGTCAGAAAAGTCTGGACAAGGGGGAAATCTGTAAACATTTGTTACAGGAAATATTTTTTGCTGAAGATTTCTTAGAATGACAGCTGTGTCTTCGTTTTTCTGTTCAAAAGAGTAAATAGTGCCTTTGGATGTGTTTCTTATTTCATCGGAAGTGGAAATAAGAGGGATTTTTAGAGAGACGCTAAGGATGATAAAATGGAACTTTTATTCCGGGTAGTAGCTTGAACGAGAAGGGAACCGTTTCTCATAAACGTGACTGCGGGAGTTTTCAACTTCTAAAGCTTTTTCAAGTTCATAGCTAAGAATGATGGTGCTATGCTCAATAAGAGCTTTGGATGTGGTGGATCGCAATAAGTAATACATCGGAAATGATGTGTCAGCTGGAAGTTCCGAGGGTGGTTCCAGCATGTGGAGTAAACAAATGAGAACGACTAGGACGGGGGGCACATTTTCGGGGTTGCCCCGCCCGTTTGGGTACCTGGAATGTCGAGAGTGTACCAGGTGACGGATCGCCGATTGTAGGCAGAGACCTTAGAGGTGAAATGGAGAGAATCATGGCGTCAATGTTCGAAATACAATTCAGAAGAATGGGTCGTTTCATCATTGCAGTTTCGTCATCCTTTTTATCTGTCAGGGGCCAAGGCAAGTTAAGGAAATTCATTGTATATCATAATAAGGGTTCCCCCTTCATGGGTGTCGAACTTTATGAGGTTTGTACCCGGCGACGGGGAATCTCTTATTATAGTGTTCCAGAGGGGTCAAGGAAAAAACATTAACCTCGTGCTAGGTCGTATGTACCGGATCACAAACAAGTGATGCAGCTCACACCAATTCAGCTCAGATTACTCCAGGTGTCCCTCCTACAAGGAAGGGGAACATCGTCGTTCATCTACCTTTCTGGGATATATAAAAAAGGTAGATAGAAATTGCAGTGGAGGAAGAGGATTGGAAGATATAGGTAATTAGAAAATGATGGGAGATAAAGAAGACTAAAAGTTCACATATATGACAAGCGCACATACTAGTGCTGT
>JABUQX010101235.1:7500-29131 GCA_015478945.1 Trachelipus rathkii | reverse complement strand
TTAAACAATATTTGAATTGTATTAATTATTAGAATGGACTTATTATAAATTCGTTTATAAAAAGTATATCTTATAATATTTTTTTTTGCATTCCAAAATTGTTGATTTATTTATAATTTTTTCTTCAAAATGTCTTAAACATCAATTGTTATGCTTATGTTGTTAAAGAATATGAGGAGAAGCAGAAAAGAAATAAATGTAATGTAGGGGGGGCCGAAGGAAGGCGCGTGCCTGGCAGGTGATGACGAAACACATAATATTTTGGAAGAAAGAGGAAGCGGGTCTAAGTTGATATTCGTATATTAAGTGTTATTATTAACTTTTCAGGATATTGTGACAGAAGACTATTTATTAAATCACCATCATCATATTTTGCTTGTTATTAGATTATTCGTTAAGTTGACAGAATCTATTCATTAGTGCCTAAGCACATTTGTTATAGATGGTTACGCAGCGGGCTTTGTCTTTGCCAACGTTACATCAATTGTTACAGAAACACACAAAACCAACTTATAAAGAATGGACACCAAGATTCATAGAAGGGAATAAGAGAATCAAAAGTTTTACTTGTCTTATCGATTTTTTATTCAAGGGAAACTTATTGTACGCAGGTGGGCCAGAGTCAGGAAGAGGCCTTTCATATCAATACTCATGACCGTGGTAAGAATAATGTTTCCATTTTCTCGGTAATTACAAGCCCATACTTTCAACAAGGATCCTCCGTTGATTGGAGTACGAACATTCCAGAGAGAGTACGCGTTACGATCTCGTCGTAGCTGCATCTCGTTGAGTTATCAGGAATAAGGGGTTGAAGCTTCGACGCGGGAGAACAGCTAAAGGTGGTGACCTTTCGCCTAGAGCATAAATAATAATTAAGTAACTTGCTTTAATTATTCAGAGCGCAATGTTTTTTCTTGCTCTCCTTTTCATTTGATTTTTTTGTTTTTTTACTCCCCATTGGTTTTTTACCTTTTTTAACAAGATCGATTATTATACGCCTGTTTTATATATATATAATAAATGCTGCTATCACTCTCTCAGTTGATATATGTCAAGTCTCACTCTTTCAAGTTACCATACCATCTTCTAACTATCTAACTTACTAGTCCACACCACCAACCAGTTGTTTAGGCCTTCACAATCGACTCCATAGACCAGTTGAAATAGAGCTCAACCAATGATAACACGCTTCCCGTTTCGCGCATCATTAAAATCAAAAAAAAAAAAAGAAGTATAAGAAGAATTAAGTGGTGGTGATATTATTATAAAAAAAACACTTAGAGGCTTTGAATCAGGGATATTTGACTGATGCCAGAAAAATTTTACGAGTCTTTTGGACTTTTAAGCTAGAGGATACCCCCTCTAAAAGTTATTTATTTTCTTTGATCTATTAAATCGTCTGAGAATAAACTGTGATAACAGTGCATTAAATGTATTGGGTGAAGTGGGGGTGGCAGGTAACACACAAAAGAAAAAAATAATATATTAAAAAATGATATCAGACCACAAAAATATTCATTAATTAAAGAAAAAAAAAATAATAAAATAATAACCAGTAAAAGAAAAAAAAAAATACGTAAAAAAGTAAAAGAAAAAAAATATACCCGCTAGAAAAAAAAAACCAGCAAAAAAATCAATAAAAAAAAGCAATTAGGAAAAAATTAATAAAAAATATAGCATTAAGAAAAGATCAGAATAAAATAGAATTGGAAAATCTATAGCAGTACATGGGAAGCATGCCGCTGATGCTGAGGTTGCAAATCCGTCTGAGAAAAAGAATAGACTGAGAACACAATATTTTCAAAAAATAAAAAAAATGGAAATATCATCGTCGCGTTTTGCAAAAAGGATAAAAAAAAAGAAAAAATAAAACAAAATACTAGAAAACAAAAAAAGCGAAAAAAAGGAATACTTCTTATTGTGTTACCTCCCTTGATAAAATTATTTCAGCTAGATCAGGGTACCTATAATATGCGTTCCAATATATCTCAAAGACGGTTTATACTGGACGTCACCGCAAAAAAAAAAAAAAAACCTAAGCAAAAGATACTTGCAGGCATCCATTAAGTATATGTTATAGAATAATGATTCGTCTACCCCATAGGTGAGTTTGCTTAGCTCTTGCAGAAAGAAGAAATGTGAATTCTAAAAAAAAATAAAATAAATAAGAAGAAGCAAAGAATAGATAAAACTCTATATATACTATTAAATAATAATGACATGTAATTTACTACAGATACAATTAGATGTGATATAATATAGTATTACTATTATATATCAGAGACGGGCTCCTCATCCAGTGTCCATATTCAATTATGTGTAATCTGTCTTGAAGCGGTATGTTGCCTAGGTGTATAACCGCCGTCGCGATATTCTAGGCGCGCATATGCGCCTTAGATTATTTGTTCACATCAATTAACGAATGGGCCTAGCAATCTATAAGGCTACGACTTTGCGTTCCGGCCTGGATTGATCTTGACTGTTCATTGCATCGATGATCGCTAAATTTATTTGTCGACCCATATGAAATAAACTTTACGTCTTTGGTCTGGTTTCGCTGACACGACTAGACAGTTTTATCACTTCCATCGCCGTCTCACAATATATTGCAATTCACCTCAGTATCCGTCAATTGGCTCTCTGCATAGGATTAATTAAAGCCCATATGTCTTATATAAGGAAAGGAAAAACTATATATTTATTTATATTTTTTTTTTTGTTATAATTTAAAATAAACATTGGTTTTTAATTTTTTTTACTATTAATCTTCCCTACTTTTTTTCTCTCTCTTCTTTCTCTCTCTCTCTCTCTCTCTTTTTATTGCTTCTGTTTGTTGTTTCTCTATTGTTTTTATCTTCCCTTCTCTAGTTATGTAGTGTTATGTCAGTACCGGATTTAGCGCTGGCCAGGAGATAGTTGCAATATTCAAGGAAGTCCATAGTGTTGTGCCCAAATTTTATTTGTATGTTATGGAGTTAAAATGAAAAAATCCTACTGAACAACTTAATATATATTATATATATTATATTATTATATGTATATTTATAATAGTATATATATAATATATCTATTTATCATCAATATAATTTATATATATAGTGCCCTTTTAATTGTTTGTTTAAGACTCCGCTCTAGTTCTTTTTTTTGATTTTTTTTTTAGCACTTGTTTGTTTTTACATATGCTAGTATTATTTTTATACTAAGCAGAATTTCACTAATATTTGGTCTAATCCGAGATCCGATGGAATTGATTCAAAGAAGTTCGAAATATTTTACAATATAATTATTTAAAACATGACATGGAAATTTTGCAATAAATAAGTTTTAAAAAAAATGATAGAAAATATCTCGCAACGTACGAGAGTTGAAGAACAAAAAACCAATTTGCGATATTTGAAAATTCCGAAGGATTCTTTATTATAAAAATGTAAAAAATAAAAACAAAAAAAAAAAAAAAATAAATATAAAAAAACTAATTATTTTCCATTAAAATATCTCGAAAGTATCGACACTTACAGCGAAGAGAAAACCCAATCTACATTTTGGAATTATCAGCAGCGACGGTAATGAAAGGCATCTCTCGTATATACGAAAAATTAAAAAAATTAGATAAATAAAAAAACATAGTACCCGCATTAGTGTTAACCTCGTAGGGCAAAATGTTGCTGCACATCTAGAGCAATTGTGGGTAGGGATACTGGTTTGGAGTGTGTGCTACGAGTGCACAGACCCGAGACGTAGGTCACACTGGGACATAGATAAAATGAAGGCGGACAAGTTAATTTTAGCAAATTTCTCCACACATTGTGACCCGTTAGGGGAGGGCGGAGGAAACCCCCTCCGAACACTCCATAATATACCAGAAAACTTACCATCTCTGTCTTGAAACTAAATTTACTAAATAAAGAAATTATTATTATAATCCCTTTTAAAAATTTCAAAAGGATCTACAGCACCACTTATCCTAAAGTCTGTTTATTTCTAAATAAATATGTTATAATAATGGTGTAACATATGATTAAATAATAACACACTCTATTAAAGCGTACTTTAAGCTATTTGTGCTATTAAAGCTTAAATATTAATTAAAAACCAAAAAAATAATTGATGTAGTTATAAAATAATATAATTCACTAAATAAAAGAATAAACGATCTTTCAATGAAAAATGAGTCCCCGCAAAATCAGTTATTTGTAAAGAAGAATACATATATTATTTTTTAGTAAAAGTTTATTTAGCGACCTCCCTAATGGATTCGTTTATGGTGATTCAATTGCGGTGCATTTGACATATCATAAGTAAGAACACCGCGGTAAAATTAAATTAGGCTCGAAGTTTAACCGCCTCTCACCGGCGATTCTTTCGTCTCGAACAATCCTTGAAATTTCGATTAAAATGTTTGCAGAAATAATAGCTAACCCTATCATCCTAAATATCCTTTAATATATATATACCAATTTAGGTATAGAAATGTTTTGATTTTTACAATGAACTTTTGATCACAGTACGCTCTCAAAAAGAAATATCTTTCTAGAATGCAACAGAAACATACTGTGCTTAGGAAATATACAAAAATTGAGCATTCAAAAATGGAAAATTAGAAACTGAATGATTTCTTTTTTAGTAAAACTTTTAAAATAGTTATTAAGAGTTTCAGTATGTTTGGGATAGTAGTTACATCCAATAAACTTATCTAGATTGATTTTTCTCTGAATTTTGAATTTAATTGCGATCAAATAAACAAAAAAAAAAAAATTATAACATATGTTCACTCAAAGAAAAAGATAAGATAATCTCCTAACCTGCTGGTCAGATTAAATAAATTAATATAAAGTATTTTCTACAACCAAGCAATCAACTTAATGGGGCAAAAAAAAACTTCTAAACCCTAGGACAAATTAATTTATCAATTGAAAATTAAATTACTAGACCCTATTTTTTAGATCAAAAATCTTTCCTTACGAAAATCATTTTCTTTTATGAAAAGTTTTTTAATACATTTTTTATATTTCATTCCTCAACAATTTGAATATCCTCCAGAGGGCTCTAAATTTACTCTTATTTGATATTGCTGCCTGTCAAGGGAGTTCTGCCTGCTACTTCAAAATATTTTAAAACTCTTCTATCCTACCTTAACAAATGCCCTCAAAATTTCATCTACTGCACTTTCCCTCTCTCCTAAATACAATCAACATAATCTTGAATTACCAGACATCTAACAAATGGAGAACACTAGTAAATTCTTAACAAACTCATGACTATATTCACTTAAATGTGAATTCACGTCCTTGAGGACGACTAACACATACTCCACTCTTTATAAAAAACAAATCTAATAAAACTAAATTTAGTGATGATTATAAACTAAAAACATCTATTACACGATCTTGTTACAAAATGAACTAAAATCTACTCTCCCCCAAATTTCAAAATTCTATGGCATTCCAAAAAACCCACAAACCGAATACACCTCTTAGACCTATCATCTCTAACATAGATTTACTACATCCACCGTCAATATATATTACCTATTCCTCACATCATGGATTGCTTAGCAACTATCTCCTTAAAATCTCTCAATCTTTCGCGCTAATCTCTAATTCAATAATTTATCAACACGGTAAAGATCTTTTCAAGTAATCTACAAAATAAAAAAAACAGGATCAACACTAATACCTAAAACCAAATTCCTGTAGTTTGATGTAACACTTCTCGTCTTTATATTTGTCCTGCCCCCTATTCACCATTTTTACTCGAACGACTTATTTTTCAAATTAGCTTAGACTCGACTGATACCAATATTACTCTCTCTCACCCCTTCTCCCTTTATTAAGCAACTTATTTTTCTCTCCCTTGAACACAACTTCTTCATTTATTCAACAATACCTTTCTATAAACAAAACTCTGCTGTACTGGACTAAGGATGGCCCCCTATTTCTCCTCATTCTTGGCTAACATTTTTATGGTAAGTCAGTTGGAACTGTGATCATCCTTTATCCTTACCTAACCCTTATCTCACTCTTCAACTTTCTTTTGGCACCATTAGATACTGAGTTAGATGACGATATTAATTACACCCTCTCACCTATCCCCCATTATACTAATTACGCTCTTGAACATTCTTACCTTAAACAGCATACACATCACGTAAACATCAAATCTAATTTTTAAAAAACCACAACTTCTATCAATAATCTACTCTCTCCCTATTTTAGAAAAAGTATTACCTCCATATAACATATATTACTAGTTGTTCCTCACAAATAAAGGCAAACCTTACAAATCTACAATACATATACTCACAAGGGAAAATACCTGCATTTATCGTAAAAACACATTCGTTAACCATAACTACATTACACTTGGTATTCTCCCACACCTACTTTCACATTAAATAATTAACACTCATCTTCCTCTTTTTAGAGGCCTACAAAATCTGTTCATCTGCTTCATTACTTCTTACACAGAAGATTTGGATCTGATTTATTACCATCTTCAAATCTTAATTTACTAATATCCTCACATTATCATTAACAAAGCCTTTGTAAATTTAATTAATAGCTGTTAGGAACGTGTTCATCTTTAATCACTATATAAAAAGTAATAAAAACTTGTTCATAAAAACAACCGTATTGATTGCTATTAATACGCTGCTCCTATTAAAGAAGAAGAAGAAGAAAAAGAATTTGATTGAATAATATATATGGTGCTTGAAGTAAGAGTTTATACAAAACAAGGGCCCAAACACTTGTAAGCATTAATTGCTTCTCTCCCAGCTCTCTACTATCCGCATACAACAATTTAACTATGGAGACCTGACGTACAGCAAAGATTAAAAAAAATCTTCTTCTTCTTCTTCTTCTTCTTCTTCTTCTTTTCTTCTTCGTTCTTCTTCTTCTTCTTTCTTCTTCTTTTATTTTTATTCTTATTATTATTATTTATTATATTTATTTATTATTATATTATATTATTATTATATTATTATATTATATTATTATTATATTATTATTATATTATTATTATTATTATTATTATTATTATTATTATCTTGGAAATACCAGTTTTCGATGCAACTTTACTATTTATCAACCAATTAGAGTCTAATTAGTTGGCAAATAGTAAAGCTGTATCGAAAACTGATAAATCAATGTATATTATCTTTACCGCATGCCAGCTCCAATAGTTGTATTTTATGTGGATGTTAGAAAACTAGGAGTGAAGAAATTAATGCTTACAAGTATTTGAGTCATAGATTCTCAAACATGGGGATTCGCAGGGAAAGTTTTTAGGGATACTTAGCTGATTTTTGCGAAAAATGTAATCTAACCACAATTATTCATACTAATGTTATAATGAATCGAATTGATCTGTAATTGAAGGAATATACGGTATTTGCTATGTCATCAATGGCTGTTGAAAGGTCTTTTTATTGGTGATAATGGCTTAACTGGCTTGATGCACTGAGGATCGGGTTGGCTTTTATTTGGTCGTCTGTTGTTAGAGGAGAATTCTTTTCTTGAAATATAAAAATTTTATTTACCTTTATGTAAATTGTATTTTATATAAATTGTATTTTATATTTGTGTCAGAAAGGTATGTAATATTTCAATAACTTAGATAAAATTTTATAATAAACAATGAAAGGTTTATATCATTTATCCTCTTAATTTTCTTTCTCCCCCTCTTCCTCTCATTTTTCTCTAGCCTTTCCTGTTTTCTATCCATTATGAATGTGTTTCCCCCTTTTATATTATCTTCTAGCTTATAACTACTATTTGTTGTTTTTCCTTTATTAACAACAAAATAGTGAAATATTTCCCGTTTACTATCTTACTCATTGTTTATAATCTGTCATTGGTATCTACATTATTATTTCTCAACTTAGTTATACCATATTTCTCTTCTCGTTATTATGATGTATATTTGTAATGGTGTTGGCAATTCCAATTGATATTTCAATGGAACTTTCCAGCTCGATTACACTATACCATCCAAAGGGCAGAAAACTCTGGCTTTTGTGCTAGTTCACACACTATAACTCTATAAGTTCTATAAACACACAGTAGTTAGGAGAGGGTATTGCTCGCCCAAAGTGACGCACCTTTTTTGACCTTTTTGACCCGCGACCTTTTGAGCCCAAATTTTTTGGGGCTTGACCTTTCTGGGCAACCCAAATTTTTTGAGAACCCAAATTTTTTGAGAACCCAAATTTTTTGAGAACCCAAATTTTTTTGAGAACCCAAATTTTTTTGAGAACCCTAATTTTTTGCAACCCTTCGAAGAAGGGTTGCGTCAAACGGTTGCGTAAGCAACCGTTGTACGTGTCCCACCCAAATTTTTTTGAGAACCCAAATTTTTTGAGAACCCAAATTTTTTTTGAGAACCCTAATTTTTTTTGACAACCCTAATTTTTGCCAACCCTTCGAAGAAGGGTTGCGCCAAACGGTTGCGTAAGCAACCGTTGTACGTGTCCCACCCAAATTTTTTTTTTTGAGAACCCAAATTTTTTGAGAACCCTAATTTTTGAGAACCCTAATTTTTGAGAACCCTAATTTTTTTTTGAGAACCCTAATTTTTTGAGAACCCTAATTTTTTGAGAACCCAAATTTTTTGAGAACCCAAATTTTTTGAGAACCCTAATTTTTGAGAACCCCCTAATTTTTAGCAACCCTTCGAAGAAGGGTTGCGCCAAACGGTGCGTAAGCAACCGTTGTACGTGTCCCACCCAAAATTTTTTGGAGAACCCAAATTTTTGAGAACCCAAATTCTTTTGTTGAGAACCCTAATTTTTTTGAGACCCTAAAAATTTTTAAGAGAACCTTAATTTTTTTTGGAGGAAGCCCTAATTTTGAACCCTAATTTTGGCCCAACCCAATTTTTTTGTCAACCCTAATTTTCTGGACCAAACCCTTTGGTCTTCCATGGGTCAATTTTTGGCCACCCTAATTTTTGGCCACCCTTTAGGGGCTTAGCCCTATTTTTTTGATATTTCGGTCACATCTACACATACCCGTCCCGCAACCCACACACACACACACACACACACACACACACACACACATACACACACCACACAGACATCCATAGGGACACTTTACACTATGACACTTATACACACTATGTCACTTATACACACATTCACTATGACATTTATACACACTTACACTCTCACCCATAGACACTTACATTTACCCATAGACACTTACATCCTTACCATAGACAACTATACACTATGCCACTTATTTACAACACTATGTCACTTTACACACCACAACACACACCTACTTTACACTTTATACACACATTCACTATGAGACTTAATATCACTAAGATAAACACTTACATATTTCCCATTAACACTACATTTTACACTTATACTCACGTACAAACACACTGCCATCCCTTTGGTCGTCCATGGGTCAATTTTGACCCACGGTAATTTTTTGTCCTTCGTCTTAACCTTGTTTGACCATGATATTTCGCCCTTGACCTTGCCAGATACCATGGGTCATTTTGACCCACGCTAACCTGATGGCTTTGATGGTTCCCAATTACCACCGTAAGAAGTATCTAGGGATGATCTATTAGTGTTCTATTGAGTATTTCTAATGGAGTATTAGATAGTCGCCAGGTGTAGTGCCGGTGAGTTGCCAAGTGAGTTGCCATATAGATGGCCAATGAGTGCCAAGTGAGTGCCAATGAGTGCCAAGTGAGTGCCACTTAGTGCCAACAGTGAGTGCAACATAGTGCCAACTGAGTGCCACTTTTTCCAAGCCTTTTCTAGCCTCCCCTGAGGCTAGAATAGCCCTAATATGGGTTGTCTACCCCTAGGTTATAATGTATGAGGAATCGAATTGTGTATATTACAAGTGAATAGGGATGCTTCCTCTATGAGTTAGTATTATCTTACCACTATAGGCCTATATATATATATTAGTATATATATATATACTTATATATATATATATATATATATATATTATATTATTATATATAATATATATATTACTTGCACACGCACCTAACACATTTACACTGACACTTATACACAATTCACATATGACACTTATAAACACTAGGACACTTATGCACTTACATTCGCCATAGACACTTACACTTAAACCATAGGACATACATTAAACCAATACACTTACACTCACACCCACCCACAGATACACTTACACTTACACTCACACACTCGAATTTTGATGCCTCAACTTTGAATGCTAAACTTTGTTGGCTCAACTTTGATGCCTCAGGCATTTAATGCCTCGAACTCGATATTTTGAGCCCTCAACTTTGATGCCTCAGCGATTGCCTCAACTTTGATGCCTCAACTTTGACAGGTTTTCATCTTTGATGACTCTCATCTTTGATGAAGTATCTTTGATACGCAGTCTATATTGAATGATTCATCTTAGATGGGAAATCATCTTTGATGGCTCATCTCTACCCTACATTAAAGAACGAGTTAATATTAATGCCTTCCCTAGTTTATAAGCTAAACCACCAGGGCCCGCATGCGCCCTCGCGTTGAAGATCCACGAAACCCGCACGCCACAGGTTGCGGACCCGCCGCGCTCCCGCCCGCCGCGTGCGCCCGCAGGGCGGCAATATTTCGCGCTACCGCCCGCCGCGAGCGCCCGCAGGCGCCATATTTCGCGTCCCGCCCGCCGCGTGCGCCCGCAGGCGCAATATTCCTGCGGGAATGAAAAAAATATATATTTATATATACTATAGCATTCATTTTTATTTCATACTTAAATATTTCAAAGAATTTCTTCAAATATACTATGAGTTCATGTCATTTTTATTCATTACTTAAAATTTTTATTAAAAACATTTCGCGAACCTAAAACTGTAAATCATTACAGACCTAGTATGTCCTCTTACTATATTTAACATTATTTTTTTTACTTAATACTTTTTACTTAATACTTTTTATTTAAAAAATTGTTTTGTAAGAAGAAAAAATCCAGAGTGTCTGATATATAATCAGTTTATTTTACTACAATTGTACGAAATATTATTAAAAACATTAAACCTTTACATACCTTAAAGCAGTAAAATAGTAGTAAATCAATAGAGGTGTACCTAACAAACAAAGGGATTTAAGTATGCTTTGTTTTTACTGATTTACTGCTTTAACTCATGTCTTACTGCTTTTCTCAGTATGTTTTACTGCTTTAACTCTCATCTATTTATTAACATTACATACCTTAAAGCAGCAAATCAGTAAATCAATAGAGGTATTACCTAACACCTAGGATTAGTATGCTTTTGTTTTTACTGTTTTACTGGCTTTAACTTTACTGCTTTAATGCTTTAACTCACATACATTACATAACCCTAAAGCAGTAAATCAGTAATCAAATTACCTTCCTAACACCAAAGGGGATTGTATGCTTTTGTTTTACTGTTTTACGGCTTTAACTCATGTTTTACTGCCTTAACTTCATATGTTTTACTGCTTTAACTCATACTATTTATTAACATTACATACTTAAACAGTTAAATCAAGTAAATCAATAGAGTGTGACCTAACACAAGGGGATTAAGTTATGCTTCTTGTTTACTGCTTTAACTGCTTTAACTTTCTGCTTTATTCTTTAAAAAAAAAAACTTTTTCGCTTTATGGCTTAACTTTCCTGCTTTTACTTGTTTTAAGCTCAATATATTTTATTAACATTATGTTTTTTATTTTGTTTTAATACTTTTTATTTATTTTATTATTATTTTTATTTATTTTTATTATTATTTTTATTATTTTTATTATTTTATTTTTATTTTTATTATTATACTTAGTGTTATTTACTTCATGCCTATTGTTATTATTTTTTAGAGGGGGGGGGGGGGGGGGGAACACACACACACACACACACACACACACACACACAACACACACACACACACTTAACATTACATTCACTATGCCACTTATACACACATTCACTATGACACTTTAACATTTACCCATAAGACACTTACATTTACACTACACTTATACACACATTCACTATGACACTTATACACACATTCACTATGACACTTACATTTACCCATAGACACTTACATTTACACTTACACAGATTTACTTACACTCACACACAGATTTACTTACACAGACAGATTTACTTACACACACACACACACACACACACACATACACCACACACACACGCACACTCACTTACACATATAACGTATAATTTATTAAAACATTTATGTTTTAATAACACGTACATTTATATTACTCATTCAAATATAACTAAAATTATTTCAAAGTTTCTTAAAACTTCTATAATAAATCAATCATTATCTTTGAACAAAGAATTTATTATTAACTGTTAATACTTTTTGTTTATAAATTTTATAACTATCAAGTTTTAAAATAACTTTTACTAAAATTTTATGAAATTTTATTAAAAACATATATTTTACGTACCTTAAAATCTTTAGCCAGTGTAATAAGTATAAAAAAAGAACAAAAATAAGTTCTTCTCTGCTCTAACATAACACTGTTATTTTACATTAAAATCTTTCTAAGTTCTTATTTAAAAATAACAATTATTCACTTACATTTATATTATTCGTTCGATGTTAACTAAAAATATTTCAAATTTTTAAATAATCCGGATTTTCTTTATTATTATTTATTATTATTTATATTATTATTATTATTATTATGTATTATTATATTATTATTATATTATTATTATTATTAATTTATTATTATTTTATTATATATCTATGTACATTGAACAAATCCATCACGAGAAAACGCAACAACCCGCACTCCTTACAGATACGAACTGACCTCTCTCTGGTAAAAATGTGATTGTAGGAAATCCTTTCTTGTATCCCGGGGCGATTTTAGACCTTAATTCCAGGTCAAAAATATATTTTCAAACTACCTTTTTCTGTAAAATGTGGCGCAATATAATTACGTTAGGCCTAAATTTAGGGCTTAAATTTAGGATAAGCCTTTTTTATTCCCAGGCTGATTTAAGCCTAATACCAGGATCAAAAGGTAATTCCAGTATAGACAAGAATCGAAAATCAAATTGTTATTATTAATTTTATAAATAATATTTTCAAAACTGAAAACATGCTGGATCGTAAATCCTTTAAGCAGGTAGAAGGGAAATGTTTACCTTCTTGTGAGTGGACCGGAGTAATCCTTTATCTCTATATGACCTCGTATGTGATTGGTCGGAGAATTATTGTATCGCTTTTTTGGTTTTACGTATGTAAAAACATGTTTTTTCATTATCCTGAACCTGGGGCTCGTTTATTTTAAACTCTTTACATTACATGTAAAACATTTATTTAAAGAAAGTAAAATTAAGGAATAATAAAAACTTACTATATAATTAGAAATTTAATAATCAATGTACTTACAGTAATTAATATATATATATATATATATATATATATATATAATATATATTATAATATATATATATATATATATATATATATATATTATTATTTATAATATATTAATAATTATATCTAATTATATATATATATATATAATATATATATTATATATATATATATATATATATTATATATATATATATATATATATATATATTATATATATATATATATATATATATATATATATATATATATTATATATATTAATATAAGGCCAAAATTTTAAATATATACACAGAGTGTTAAATATATTTTACAAATGATTTTAATATATAAGGTTCACATTTAAATATAATACAGGAATATATTATATATAACCACTTTCATACTCTTTTTTCCAGAAATTTGTTTATGTATATTTATTATTAAATTCTCTAAATCTTTGCAAATATGCCAATCATTTATATCATTATCGATGATATAGTTTCTTATCTCAGTAATACCTTCAGTTAACACATACGTAAAAAGTTCCCGTTCAGATATCATAGTATATTTACATTCGGGGTCACCTGCATAAATACTTTCTTGCCATTGTTTTCTAAGTAGATAAATGAATTTCTGTTCGTCTATAGAACTTAGGAAGCGATCGATGATGTGCGTAGGATCATCAATCAGGTTTTTCTTAAATGCGTAGTATTCTTGGTATAACATGTAATGAATTACGGTTACGTAATTAGATAACATACATGTCTTCTTCATCTGCATTAACATTCGCTTACGTACCTCTAACATGTATTTCAGCTGCGTTAGGCCTGAAATGTAGAATCCAAATGATGTAGGTGCAACAAGACCCAATTTCATTATTATCTCTTCCATAATATGACTTCCAAACTGATTATGTTTTGATGTTTATAAAATGCTAGAGTAAGTTGCTTATCGCTGGTTTCTTCACACAGGCTAATTACTGTTTCGGTCCAGTTTAAAGCTGAGTTTGGTTTAAAGTATTCTGTAAGCCACTCTTCAGCGTAATTACATATACAAAGTAATTCATTTGGACTTATGAAATACCGGCTTTGTATTAATAACAGGGTGATTGGGTTAGCAACACTTGAAAAATCAATCCATCCGAGTTTTTCTATTTATATAAGAATGAAACCCTACTTCCTGGGATCTTGATTTCCCACTGGACAATGTCTTGTATTGAGGTATACTTGTTAAGGTGATTCATGATATTACACTTAGTTAAATAGAGCAACTTTTATTAGCAAAATCAGAGAACTTAGTGCATCCGCTAACGCCCAAAAACGAATATGATTTTAAAATGAGTTTGGGTCTAAAAAACACGCATCCTCAAATATAATTTTCATCCAATCAGAGTATATATATAGGGTTGAAAAAAACCATGGTTTTTTACATACGTAAAACCAAAAAAGCGATAAAATTATTCTCGACCAATCACATACGAGGTTATATAGAGATAAGGGATTACTCCGTCCGCTCACAAGAAAGGTAAACATTTCCTTCTTACCTGCTTAAAGGATCTTACCGAACCAGCATGTTTCAGTTTGAAATATTTATAAAATAATAAATAACATCTGATTTTCGGATTCTTGTCTATACTGTAAATTCCTTTTGACCTGGATTAGGCTTAAAATCAGCCTGGGATACAAAAATGCTTATCCTTAAATTTAGCACGTAATTAGGCCCTAGACGTAGTTATTAGCACCCACATTTACAGAAAAGAGAACAAGTTTAAATATATTTTGACCTGGAATTAGGTCTAAATCGCCCCGGGATACAAAAAGGATTTTTTCCTACAACACATTTTACAGAGAGAGGTCAATTTCGTATCTGTAAGGAGTTCGGGTTGTTGTGTTTTCTCGTGATGGATTTTAAATTATGATAATTAATAATAATAATAATAATAATAATAATAATATAAATAATAATAATAATAATAATAATAATAATAGAAAATAATAAATAATAATTAATAATAAATAATTAATTAATAAAGAAAATCCGCTATTATTAAAAAACTTTTGAAATATTTTTAGTTAACATCGGCGAATAATATAAATGAAAGTGAATAATTGTTATTTTTAAATAGGAACTTAGAAAGATTTTAATAAAATACATGTAAGTGTTAGCAAGAGAGAACTTATTTGTTCTTTTTATACTTCATTACATGGCTAAAGATTTTAAGGTACGGAAAAATATATTTTTTTAATAAAATTTCATAAAATTTTAGTAAAGTTATTTTAAACTTGATAGTTATAAAATTTTATAAAACAAAAAGTAAACATTAATAATAAATTCTTTTTTCAAAGATAATGATTGATTTTTTTTTTAGAAGTTTTAAGAAACTTTGAAATAATTTTAGTTATATTTGAATGAGTAATATAAAAGTACGTGTTTTAATTAAAACATAAAATGTTTAATAATTATACGTTATATGTGTTAGTGAGTGTGGGTGTGTGTGTGGGTGTATGTGTTTTTGTGCTGTGTAGTGTGTTGTGTGTAAGTAAACTGTCTGTGTAAAGTTAAATCTGTGTGTGTAAGTAATCTGTGTGTGTGTGTGTGTGTAAGTGTTAATGTAAAGTGTCTATGGTTAAATGTAAGTGTCAGAGTGAATGGTGTAGAAGTGTCATAGTGAATTGGGGGTATAAGTGTAAGGTGTTAAATGTAGTGTTCTATGGGTAAATGTTAAGTCATAGTGAATGCTGCTGTATTAAGTGCGATAGTGAATGTATGTTAAGGTTGTTGTGTGTGTGTGTTGTGTGTGTGTGTGTTGTGGTGTGTTGGTACTAAATAATATAACAATAGGCATGAAGTAAATAACACTAAGTATAAATAAAAATAAAAATAAAATAATAAAAATAATAAAAATAATAATAAAAATAAATAAAAATAATAATAAAATAAATAAAAAGTATTAAAACAAAATAAAAAACATAATGTTAATAAATATATGAGTTAAAACAGTAAAGCAGAAAGTTAAAGCAGTAAAGCAGAAAGTTAAAGCAGTAAAGCAGAAAGTTAAAACAGTAAAGCAGAAAGTTAAAGCAGTAAAGCAGAAAGTTAAAGCAGTAAAGCAGTAAAACAAAAGCAGTAAAGCAGTAAAACAAAAGCATACTAATCCCCCCCTTGGTGTTAGGTCACACCTCTATTGATTTACTGATTTACTGCTTTAAGGTATGTAATGTTAATAAATATATGAGTTAAAGCAGTAAAACATATGAGTTAAAGCAGTAAAACATGAGTTAAAGCAGTAAAACCATGAACAAAAGCATACTATCCCCCCTTGGTGTTAGGTCCCACCTTAATTGATTTACTGATTTACTGCTTTAAAGGTATGTAAAAATATGAGTTAAAGCAGTAAAACATGAGTTAAAGCAGTAAAGCAGTAAAACAAAAGCATACTAGTCCCTTAGGTGTTAGGTAACACCTCTATTGATTTACTGATTTGCTGCTTTAAGGTATGTAATGTTAATAAATATGTGAGTTAAAGCAGTAAAACATATGAGTTTAAAAACAGATAAACATGAGTTAAAAGTTCAGTAAACAGGTAAAAAGACAAAAGATACTAATCCCTTTGTTGTTTAGTAACAACCTTTCTATTGATTTACTGATTTACTGCTTTAAGTATGTAAAAATGTAAAACATTTAAAGTCAATTGTAGAAAAATAAAACTGATATATATATCAGGACACTCTGGATTTTTTCTTCTTACATGCAATTTTTAAATTAAAAAGTATTTATAAATTAAAAAGTATTAAAGTAAAAATATGTTAATAATATATGAGTTAAATAATAGGTCTGTAATGTGTTACAGTTTTAGGTTCGCGAAAACGTTTTTTAATAAAAATGTATTAAGTATGAAGATTAAAAATGGATGACTCATAGTATAGTTGAAAGAAATTCTTTGAAATATTTAAGTATGAAATAAAAATGAATGACTTAATAGTATATATATATATATTTTCATTTCCCGCAGTGAATATTTCGCCTGCAAGCGACGCGGCGGGGGAACGGTGGAAATATGGCGCCTTGCGGGCGCGTCCGCGGCGGCGGGTAAGGCGGAAATATTTGCGCCCGCCGGCGCTCGCGGCGGGCGGCGCGCGGCGGGTCGCACCTGTGAGGTGCGGGTTCGTGGATCATTCACGCGGGTGGGGCTCATGCTGAGCGCTGGTGGTTAGCTTATGAACTATGGGAAGGCATTAATATTAACTCTGTTCTTTAATGAGGGGTAGAGATGAGCCGATCAAAGATTGATTTCATTCAAGATGGACATCATCAATATAGACCGGTATCAAAGATTACTTTATCAAAGATGAGTTTCATCAAAGATGAAACCTTCAAGTTGAGGCAATTCAAAGTTGAGGGCATTAATGCTGAGGCATCAAAGTGAGGGCATCAAAGTTGGAAGCTGAGGCATCAAAATTGAGGCATTAATGCTGAGGCATTCAAAGTTGAGCCAACAAAGTTGAGCATCATAAAGTTGAGGGCATCAAAAAATCGGAGTGTGATGAGTGTAAGTGTAAAGTGTATCTGTGCTGCGGGGTGAATGTAAGTTGTATATGTTTAATGTAAGTGTCTATTGGTTTATGTTAAGTGTCTATGGCAAGTTAAGTGCTTATAAGTGTCTAGTGTTTAATAAGTGTTCATAGTGAATGGTGTGTATAAGTTGTTGCCAGTGTATGGTGTAGGTGCGTGTGCAAGTTAATATATAAGTACTATAATTATAATATTATATATATCATATAATATAATATATATATATATTATAATATATATAGGCTATAAGGTGGTAGAAAAAAATTACTAACTCATAGTGGAAGATCCTACCAACTGAATATACACCAATCGATCCGCATTACCTTATAACTAGGGTAGACACCATTTATCTAGGGGCATTCTAGGCTCAGGGAAGGCTAGAAAAGGCTTGAAAAAAAAAGTGGCACTCCAGTTCGCACTATGGGCACTCATTGGCGGGGCGGACACTATGTGGACTCAACTTGGCACCTCATTTGGCATCACTTGGCACTTCTTGGGCCTCGATTTGGCACTCACTCGGCACTCACCTTGGCACTCATCTTAATACTCATAGAATATC
The DNA here is from genome assembly GCA_015478945.1 of Trachelipus rathkii. Classification (NCBI taxonomy): domain Eukaryota; kingdom Metazoa; phylum Arthropoda; class Malacostraca; order Isopoda; family Trachelipodidae; genus Trachelipus; species Trachelipus rathkii. Next base: position 10,629 of record JABUQX010101235.1, on the reverse strand, counting down.
ATAGAAACACTAATAGAACACTCCTAGACACTCCTTTCGGTGATTGGGAACCATCAAAGCCATCAGGTTAGCGTGGGTCAAAATTGGCCCATGGTATCTGGCAAGGTCAAGGCGAAATATCATGGTTTCAACACCAAGGTTAAGACATTCAAAAAGGGATAAAAATTACCGTTGGGTCAAAAATGACCCGATGGGACGACCAAAGGGGATGGTAGTGTGTTTGTACGTGAGATATAATGTAAATGTAAGTGTCTATGGGAAAATGTAAGTGTTATAGTGAATAAGTGTCATAGTGGAATGTGTGGTAGAATTTTTTAGGTGTGTGTGTGATATGTTGTTTATTAAGTGACATAGTTGTGTATAAGTGGCATAGTGTAAGTGTCTATGGGGTAGATGTAAGTGTCTATGGGTAAATGTTAAGTGTCTATGGATGAGTGTAAGTGTGTATAAGTTTCATAGTGAATGTGGTATAAGTGACATAGTGGGTATAAGTGTCATAGTGTAAGTGTCTATGGATAGGTCTGTGTGTGTGTGTGTGTGAGTGTGTGTGCTGTTGTGTGGTGTGTGTGTGTGTGTGCGCGCGTGCGCGTGTGTAGATGTGACAGAAATATCAAAAAATAGGGCTAAACCCGATCAAAGGGTGGCCAAAAATTAGGTGGGCCAAAATTGACCATGGAAGACCAAAGTTGCCAAAAAATTAGGTTGCCAAAAAAATTAGGGTTGGCAAAAATTAGGGTTCTCAAAAATTAGGGGTTCCTCAAAAAATTAGGTTCTCAAAAAATTAGGTTCTCCAAAAATTAGGGTTCTCAAAAAATTTGGGTTCTCAAAAAAAAAATTTGGGTGGGACACGTACAACGGTTGCTTAGCAACCGTTTGGCGCAACCCTTCTTCGAAGGGTTGCAAAAAAAATTAGGGTTCTCAAAAAAATTAGGGTTCTCAAAAAAAATTTTGGGTTCTCAAAAAATTAGGGTTCTCAAAAAAATTTGGTGGGACACGTTACAACGGTTGCTGACGCAACCGTTTGGCGCAACCCTTCTTCGAAGGGTTGCAAAAATTAGGGTTGCCAAAAAATTAGGGTTGCCAAAAAATTAGGGTTCTCAAAAAATTAGGGTTCTCAAAAAATTTGGGTTCTCAAAAAATTAGGGTTCTCAAAAAAAAATAGGGTTCTCAAAAAATTAGGGTTCTCAAAAATTAAGGTTCTCAAAAAATTGGGTTCCAAAAAAAATTTGGGTGGGACACGTACAACGGTTGCTTACGGCAAACCGATAGGGTTCTCAAACCCTTCTTCGAAGGGTTGCAAAAAAATTAGGGTTCTCAAAAATTAGGGTTTCAAAAAAAATTTTGGGTTCTCAAAAAATTTGGGTTCTCAAAAAATATTTGGGTGGGACACGTACAACGGTTGCTTACGCAACCGTTTGGCGCAACCCTTCTTCGAAGGGTTGCAAAAAATTAGGGTTCTCAAAAAAATTTGGGTTCTCAAAAAAAATTTGGGTTCTCAAAAAATTTGGGTTCTCAAAAAATTTGGGTTCTCAAAAAATTTGGGTTGCCCAAAAAGGTCAAGCCCCAAAAAATTTGGGCTCAAAAAGGTCGCGGTCAAAAAAAGGTCAAAAAGGTCGCGGTCACTTTGGGCGAGCAATATCCCTCTCCTACTACTCACTACGTTTTTATTACCCAAACACTGATCCTCCATTGTGCCATTAATCTCATCCGCTTGTTCGTTTGATTCCTTTGATCATCCTTAATTCTCATGGACGACATGGACAATTTTTTTAACAACCTGGACATTGAAGTAAATCTTCTACCTCTACCAAGTGGGCTAATGCTCTGCATAAAGTCTGTGAGTTCTAGAAATTTATGGGCATTAACATAAGGAGTTTTTAAATATGTATCCAAAGCTTTAAATTTATTAGGAGTATATAGACCACCACAAGGGAGTAGATTATACTTTATACGAAAGCTCGACGATTTATGCAACTCTTAACTGAAAAGTTTAGTCTCTGTAATAGCTGGTAACTTTAATATCGATGTGTCTAGTAATAATTCTAACTCTTGTGGAAAAAAGTTGATAACTAACGCTATGACGTCAAATGGTTTTTTAAACTACATTACAGGAACTACAAGGTCAAACGAAAAGAATAAGTCTACTACAAATGACCCTATATGGTCAGATAATCGTGCCACAAAAAAATCCTATACATTATGTTCTGACTTTCTTACCACTACCTATGCATCTTAGCATTTAAATCAACGACTGTTTAACAATTGCAAAAGAGGGTAGAATATGGGCATGTATCCAAAGATCTTAAGTAAACGTTTCGACGACAAAAAAGAAAATACAGACTTTTCTTCTGTTCACAGTGATAATCTTCAATAGGTGAAAAGTTCAAACATTTCAGCTCCAACCTGTACGAAACGTATGATAAAAACTTTCCCATAAAATGCAAAACAATCACCGAAAAAGGACAACCAGATAGTAACGTTTGGTGGAAAGGTAAATCACACTCAGAAGACGGTGTTGATAAGAGGAGCCAGTGTCCTTAACCACCCTTAAATACTGGCTGGAGAGTTTCCAGAAAATGTATACTGCTGTACGCATTTCCGAGCCGATACCTTGAAGTTCGGGTGGTAATATAACTCACTAGAGCTCCTCCCGGAGGAGGGATCGCTCCTTAACACCCATAGGTATTATACTAAATAAAAACTATATATTTTTAAATCATATATTAATGCTCCTGACGGGAAATCCTAGAGCAAATTAGGCAGTGCCTCCGGCGGAACCCGAAAGCGTGGGTAATACAGGAAGCACGACATATGATAAGAAATATACCTCCATACCGGAACCCATGGCTACTCTATGAAAAAGCGGCGATACATTCGCAAATGTAAAAACAACAATATCACTACAATATAATAAAATGTGTTATAGATTTATTACATTTACGTTAATTTGTCCACTCTTACCTCATTAAAGGCCGATATAATTGCTTGATGTGGTGCTAAGCAATGTTAGTGGGAAGTAGTTACGACTTCCGCAGCAATGAAGGATTAATATTAGAGTTATCAGAGCAAAAGTATGAACCAGTGGCGTTTTCCCAATAACCACAGGTTGTCAGACGGATTAATTGCCAG
>JABUQX010101234.1:0-5000 GCA_015478945.1 Trachelipus rathkii | reverse complement strand
CAGTTGTCTTCAAATCATAAGAACATTTTTATTGATGTATTAGGAAGAAGAACGCTGTCGTACTGGCTGTTCCATCTTGTTGGACATGACAGTCTTAACTGACATTGAAATATATTGTTAATTGTTTCAGCAGTTTCAGGACACCCAGATAAATTCCAAAGAGCTGAACACTTGCCAAATACACTGTGGTAAAGTTTAGAAAAAGAACCTTTAAGCGCAGTTCTCGCATCAGTAGTACAAGTTAAACTAAGAGTGTGAGAGGCGCACCTTAGATGATTCGGAAGAGGTTGTTCGATTAAATAATCTTCGTTAACTTCCAAACAAGAATTGTAAAACTCACCGTCATCTTCATTCGGCTCGTCGTTGATAATTATATATATAATATAATAGGATGATATATATATATATATATATATATATTATATATATAATATATATATATATATATATATATATTATTATTAATATATATATTATATATTATATATATATATAATGTTATATATATATATTATATATATATATATATATATTATAATATATATATAGATATATATATATATATATATATATAATATATATATATATATATATAGTATATATTATATATATATATATATATATATTATATATATATATTACACAACAGTATCATATATATATATAATATATAGTATATATATATATATTATATATATATATATAATATTATGATATATATATATATATATATTATATATATATATATATATATATTGGCCCGTAAAAGAAAATTATCAAATCTGTCTTTTTAGCGACTTTAGAGACTTTTCTTGAGTTAACTAAATCATTTATAACTTGGGACTAATGAGTCTTTAAATTGATATATAATAAAAAATATATAAATTAATAAATAACATTAACCAAACACCTAACCAAAACATCGACGATAACATTAAGAAAGCCGCTAACAAAATGACAAGCGTTTTCGCCCATAAATAGAATTTCTCGCTATATATTATATAGATTATATATAATATATATATATATATTATATATAATATATATATATTATATATATATATATATATTATTATTATATATATATATATATATATATTATATATATATATTTATATAGATATATATATAGTCCAGGGTGTATCATTAATATTCGGAAAAAAATTCAGTATGATATTCCTTGCATAATTATAAGATAATATGTGTCATAACACCATTCACCGAAAACGCCCGTTTCCAAGCTACAAGGAGATGAAACTTATTGGGACATATCTTACATCATTACATTTGGCCCAGTTCCAGTCTTACATATCCAACCATTTAATAATAAGCAAAATTACCGTAGGAAAGGTTGCCTACCTGTTCATTTACTAGTTCCGTATCTCGCTTTTATACATATACTAGTCCGTGTCGCGTCAAGCTCTGTGTTCAAATGTTGCTCATATTTTTCAAAATGAATTACACAAATAGTGAAATGTGCGATATGCATTTTCTTTACGGTCGTACGAACGGGTAATTTATTAGCAAGCTTGTGTCTCTATGAAGAAATGTACCATGATCGTGTCATCCCGTATCATACTATGTTTGCACGTCTCCATCAACGTCTTACAGAAACATTAAGTTTTAAAAAACTACTAATGGAAACGGGCGACCTCGCACAGTATCAACTCCAGATGTCGAAAAACAGGTTCTCCAAGAACTTGAGGACAGTCCTACAACAAGTACCAGAAAGATTGCTGCAACACTAAATGTAAGTCATTCGACAGTTTTCAGGTATTGAAAAATCAACTTCTGTCCCTTGATCAACATCCAACCGAGTGCAGGCACTTGTACCAACAGATTTTCTGCAAGGAGTAGCTTTGTGTCGATGGATGCAACATAAAATTGCAGACAATCCTCACCATTTAGCAAAGATATTGTTCACCAATGAGGCAAATTTTTCCAGAGACGGCATATTGAACTTCCACAAAAATCACACATGGGGCTGATGAGTACTCACATGCAATAGTGAAAAGCCCGCCATTCAACACCAGTTTCATTTTAATGTATGGTCGGGATTGTTGGCGACAATTTGATAGGTCCATTCTTTTTACGGCGCGAGGCTTACTGTATACGTTTATCGCCGAATTCATTGAACATGACTGGGCCTACCACTACTGCGAAGACGTTCCCAGTTACAATTGTTAAGATCGAAAATGTATTTCATCCACGACGGCGCTCCAGCTCATTTCAGTTTAGTGCTCGTTAACTATTTGACATTGCATAACCACGCCGTTGGATAGGTCGGGGAGGTACAGAACCTTGGCCTCCGTGGTTCTCCAGACCTAAAGGCATTGGATTTCTTCTTGTGGGGTCACATGAAAGCATCTGGTTCTATACACACAGTTGAAAGTCCCGAAGAATTAAGGGCCCGCATAATCGCATCTTGTGACATAAATTCAGCACACACACGTATATTTGGACGTGTCCGCCAATCAATGCGTCGCAGAATATAGGCCTGTATTGCCGCTGGGGGGTGCCTCATTTTCAACATTTGTTATAACCTTAGCGCACCATTGCTTCGTACTATTTCTGTTGAATATATTATCTTCTGTGCAGTAATGTATGTATGTTTATTCTTATAATTAAATAAATTGAAGGAATTTGTTAATTACCTTCCAAATTTAGTTTACTGTTTATTGTAACTTAATTTTAAATAGGTTTCATCACCTTGTATTTTGGAAACGAGGCGTTTTCGGTGAATGTTTATTGACACATATTATCTTATATTTATGCAGGGAATATCATACTGAATTTTTCGCATATTAATGATACACCCTGTATATAATATATTTATATATATATATATATTATATATACTATATATATTATATGAATATATATATATAGATATATATATATATATATATATATATTAATATATATAGATATATATATATCATATATATATATAAATATAATTATATATATATATATATATATATAATATATATAGCTATATATATATTATTATATTATATATATATATATATATATATATATATATATATATATATTACAGATCACCCACACTCACGCGGCTGTCCCTTCTCAAAGGAGGGGGCGCGGAAAATAAACATTGAAAAACCCACAAGCCCCAGTCAACGCCAAAGTTCTCAGGTAAGCGCAGACGTGGGCTCTCAAAGAGAGGAAGTTAAAAAGTGGAAAAAACAGAAGGCAAGGCAGTACCACAGAACAGAGTAGCTGGAATAGAAGAAGCACCACAAGAACAAGTTTGGGTGTCGCCATACGTCATGCAAAATTCGTTGCGAGAGCAAGACACCTCTGCTTGCCCACGAGGCGACGCAAGGGTTGGTGCGAATGCGAGAGGTGCAACTTCCACTGGGCATCTGCCGCTGTAGTACCTATTAGAAAAGAGATAGAGCCGCCAACGTTACTTGCAGAGATAGAGGGTCAGAGAGAGTTGGAAAGTAGGGACAGTTTATTGGCGTCTATTAGCTTTAGGACTCAACCCTATCCAAATAGAAATGGTGAGCCGGATCCCTCCCCCCCAAATGTTGAGAACAGTACTCCATACAAGGGCGAATAAGGCTCTTATATAACTGGAGTAGCTATGCAGAGGAAAAAAAATTCCCACAAACCTGAACAGAACTCCAGTTCTTTGAGGCCACGCTTCGCAACCATTGAAATATGAGGTTTCCCAGATAATTTGTTGTTTGAGGGTAAGACCAAAAGAATGTTATATATTATTCGACAGGGAGAACTTAGAGCCATCGAGGAAATAGGAAAGGTCGAGCGTATTTTTGAGGAGCGAGATGTTAGAGAAGTTGAATTTTTAAAGGTTGATTTTACAAGCGTTTGCGGTGACCCCACCGGGATATCCCATCCAGATTGGCAAGAATAGAATGCGGAAAGCTGAAGACGAGAGGCAACTCTAGAAGCCAAAGAGGGAGCAGATTTGAAATGAAATTGGAAGGAGTAATGAAGAGTGGAATCATCGGCATAAGAGTAGTGAACAGAGTTGAAGTACAGTTGGGAGATCGTTGATGAAAAGTAGAAATAAAGTGGAGATCAGAACAGACCTGCGGAACACCACAGTTACAGCAGAAAGGAGGAATGAGGACGCTCCATCAACGTTTGCTGATTATGGAGTGATCGGTGAGAGAAAACTAGACAAGAGTAAGCAAAGAGAAGGAGGAAACCCAAAGGAAGGGAGCTTAGAGAGCAGTGACGCGTGCCAAACCCGGTCAAAGGCCTTGGATATGTTAGGCGCCACCACGCAAGACTTCCCATGGTCCCTAAGGCAGAAGACCATTAAATCAGTTAGATAGTTAAGCTATGTCACCAGTGGACCCTCGAACGACGAAAAGCCATATGATGGATCTGCAAAGAGGGAATGCAGACTCCAGATGATCCAGGAAATGAGAGTTCTGAGAAGAGTTTCAAAGATGTTAGATAGAATCAAGGTTGAGAGCATATAGGGCGAGTTGAAGATCAGAGGGCTTACATCTTTATCGGAGATCGTTGGACATAGGCGCGCTTCCAGCAACTGAAGGAAAAACGTACTTAGTATTAGACATAGAGAGTTAGAGTTGAACGGAGCGACAGGCGTCAGCTCAGAAGCATACTCCCTCAAAACACGGGGGAGGAATGCCATCCGCGGCCCCACTAGCCTTCCTGACGTTCATAAAACTCAGAATCCCATGCACACGATCATGAAATGTAATTACAGGTAAAGACAGGTAAAGCAGGCCGAAGAGATTCGACTTTTCAGAGGAGATTTAGCACAGAACGTAGAGCGAATAAGGGGAGGAAAGGCAGAGTACAAAAAGTTGTTAGAGATGTTTTTGGCAAGGGGCCAGAAATTTTTATCAGTAGGAGAACAGCAGGTTGTCGCACTTTATTTTAGTGGAATTGTACGCTTAGCTGACGAATATATCCTGCAACATCGAGCAGAAATGAAAATTAGTAGAGTGATAGGAGAACGAAGCATCTCTTCC
>JABUQX010101233.1:32500-40000 GCA_015478945.1 Trachelipus rathkii | reverse complement strand
TATATATATATATATGATATATATATATAATATATTATATATATATATATATATATATTATATATATATATATATATATATATATATATAATATATACTAGATTATATATATATAGATATGATATATATATATCATATATAAAATCCTCTAACAAAAATCTTAAAACTTTGCTTAAAAATTAAAAAAACGATCAACTTTCAGAGCTTTCACCGTCCCCAAAAATACATTCCGTGCCCTCAGTTGGAAAACGCTGCTTCTTATACTATGCAAAGACATCGTTAACTTAAAACCTAGGAATGATATTGAAATTATTGAATGGCATATTTTATTCAACTTTCATATAGTGGTCGTGAAACAAATGTTTATGACGATGCCATTGTCATGATTCATAAAGTGAACAAAAGCATCTTATTTGAATGATGTAGAGCGTAAAGAAGAGCTTAAGTTTCTCTTTTTTTCAGACTGGTCTACAAATAACACCGCTGATCCTAAAAGAGCCATTTTCACTTTAATACAATACGATCATTGGACAATTACTGTGGCAATTCCAACCACCCTGGAAGAAATACAAAGAAGAAATTAATGAAGTATAAATGCTTCTTTCGCGATTGCTTGTTGTGGCGCATGCCTGGTTAGTGAAGAAGCATCGAGGAATTCTTTAAAGCAAAAAAGGTTTGAAATGAATATTCTACTTTTAATTTAAGGTTGTGCAAAATTAAATGGGAAAGGTTCATTTTGATCTGTCATGTATGAAGCCATCCGGAATGAGTTCGTTAATTAAATATAAATAACTTGATATTTTAAATGGCTTTCTTAGATCTTCTTGTGGACGATTTCGTCGTCTGCTTTGTACCACATATGGTTTACTTCATATTCCACGCAGCCAAAAGTATTCATCGCGGTCAGTGGCTTTGAACCACGTGTTTTTTGGCGTGGAATAAAAGGGTAAAGTTTCCGGATTTCACAACTGGATATTTTCTGAAAAGGAGACCAAGAAAAAGATATTAACTACAAAGGCTATTATGACATCACTGACTTAGGAAATAAAGTATAGAAATTGGGCATTCCTATGTTGCTAAATGTTTACGGTAATAATTTCATAATCGACCCGTTTTATTGTCTTGTTTTTATTTCTAGGCGAGAAATTTGAAAATGAGATTGATTGATGATTATTCCAAAACAGTTGGCTCAAGGTTTATTGGCACCCTCCCCAGAAACTTGAAATGGCTCTTTATACCTTTGTTTCTTGCCCGTCAGAATGCAGGTTGCAACCTCCAAAATGAACGGACAAGGATCCGGATTCAAAGTCTACGTACAACCTGATGGTGGAAGAAAGTGATTAAGTGGACATATCCTGAAATTTCAAAGTAATAAAATTATCCTATGGTGTATAAACTATTTTAATTAGTTTTGATAATAATATAATCAGTTTATTAGAAACAAAAGAGTTATTTATATTCCTTACTACCAAATATTCTGCGTTAGTCCAAATATGGTAAATTTGACATCTGGCATACGTCACTATGCTTTTTTTCAAGTATGGAATCATTACCAGAGGTCAAATGGAATGGCGTTTTCCAAAAAATAAATTTGCAAAAACTTACTAATACATTCTGTTGAAGGTAAAAATATTATAGCCAAATTTTAAATTACAAACAAAACAATCATATAAAAAAAAAAATGAAAAACTTTTCACCTAGTGTTTTTTTTTTTTTTTTTTTTGTTTTTTTTAAATATCTTTCATGGAAGGCACAAACCTAAAAAAAAAAAAGTTATTTAGAGTTTCTCTAAATGTCAAAGTTTTTTTTTGTTTTTTTTACCAGAGTATGCCATGCAAAATCTGGCATAAACTGAGACCAAAAGACGAACGGTTAGAGATATAGGAAAAGTTTGAAATCATAGTTTAGAACTCACCCATTTATGCACTCAATATCAAGAAATTTCATATATATATTTATTATGATTTATGATTATACTAAATATTAAAAATAATATATAAAAGCACATCTTAAGGTTATAAATAGATAAAATAATAGAATTATTTAGGGGTATAGCCCTATCGGATATGTATTATATTTTTTCACGTGAAAATTCAGTATTTAAATAGTTATCGGACATATTACCTTGTTACTACCTCAAAATATATATAATTCTATAGTGTGTTATACGAACACGTAATGAGATATGATTATGGCTTATTCACTAGTATATAATGATTACTCATTATATATATTTATTAAATAATATAATATTTAAATTATTTGTTTATATATATATATATTATAATTACGTAGATAATTATTTACATAAAATGTTATTTACATAAAAATTGTATTAATAATATAAATATTAAAAAGAATAAAATTAAAATTTGTATTGTGCTACATTTGCATAAATTTTACTTATAGAATTATTTTTTTAATAATGACGTATATATATTGATATTATTTATTTAATAATTTTTTTTATATAACAATCTCACATAATATAACTACATTTTAGGTATATAAGCTCTATCAAGCTATGCCTGTAGTGAAAAAATCGTAATAATATGTCATATCTGGCAGCCGTGTACTCGCCTTATAATTAGCACAGAGATACGATATTTGTGTCGTAATATATTTGGGGCAGAACAAAGCGTAGCTTCCAGGAATAATTTATGTGCATACTCGGGTCTCTCCTTTTATCAGCAGACTCAATGGCTATACGAGCAGAACCGCAGCCTTACGGGATATAAGCGCCGCTTTAACAAGTCACAACTGTGCGCATTGTTACGTCCGAGGCGTGCTGTTGAGGATTGTGTACCCTATATTGTTATCTTGATTATGAGCGTGTTAATAATACATAGATTAATAAAAATACATTTGTAAATATATACTCCCGCTGTTTATAAATACTAGCGTGGATCCTAACAGGCTCTCAGTTGATCATACTTTGTCACAGAATGCTTTATATATAGCTCAAATATATCCAACTCCACTAGCAGTAAAAAATAGGTGCAAATTTTTATATGGTATCTAGAGTGCAAGCGTAAATTAAAGCCACAAATAGAAATAAGTATAACGTATCAACGCAATAATAATAATACTTTTTATTGTATAATACAAAGTAACATGTAGCATAAGTTACGAAAAAATTATTATAACTTTTTATAAATAGAAAATTGCAATGATTTTTAATGTTGATAGGATTTATTATGAATAACTATAATTTTCTAGTGATTAAATATATAATTTATTTATACTCTATATTGTTTGTTAAATGTTGTGCAATAACAGTTAGATTTTTATTATATTTCTCTCTCTTGTTCTATTGTGTTTCTATAATTATTTATTGAATTATCTCTCGAGTTGAGTGTCCTCTGGACTCTCAAGTTATCTCGTTCAAATTAGCATTCGATTCAATATAACACCATATTATTTTGTGCACACCTGATATTCGTGATAAAAATCTAAGAGAGCATCTATCATAATAACTATAGTGCGAGCCCATGAGGTTTCTACTCTTGTAAATTATTGAGTAAATATCGATAGCTGCATAGGGAATTACCCTCACTAAAATGACTATTACACACCTTAAATTTTAGATACTATATTTCTATTAATTTCTTCCAGTGTTCAATGGAAAGTGATAAAATATATTAACTTTCAATCATTCGCTTACATTCGACTCCACTGACAAGGCTTCATAGGACTACGTAGTTCTATAATATAGTTAATGGTTACTACTTCACGTGTCTCTCAACGTATTTTATGAGTGATTAAAATATACTTTTATAAAAAAGATCATATTTATTGCTTTTAAATTAAATTAATTTAATTAATTATAATATATATGTTAAAGTTAAATATAATATAAATAATTTAATTAAAATAATAATATAATATAAATAAATTAATATATAATAATATTAAATAATAATAATTTAAATAATAATATAGAAGGTAAAAAAATATATAATTAAATTAAATATATATTCAAGATAAGACATTATATATGATAACTCATAGTGGAATGATACTATTATATATGTAACTAAATTTTGTATCTTCGAGGACCCATTAGAAGTTATTGAGATTCTCTGGACTATATGTGAGAGATAATATGACAGACATAACAATCTAATCTTTAATTTATATACTTATCATATACGCTGCCTCGAAATCTGATTTGGATATGTAACTGGTATTCTGATGAACAAGTTAGATATAATGAAATTATTTCAAATAAATAATGTTAGATACAGAAATCACTTTCTACATTTATAATATTAGTATTTACTACAAAGCTTGTTTTATATATAGTGATATAGCTAATTATTATATTTCTCTGTATCATAGCTAAGTACTATATAATATATATTTATATATTGATGAACGTTAGCATTTTACCTTATACTATACTTCTTAATACTGTATATTTACTCAACTAATTGAATGAGCTTTTATTAGGTCATGTAAGTATTCTTGGCCACTAAAATAATACCTTTTGCTGAAATTTGAGTTCCAACACTCATATTGTGTAGTTGATATAGTGGGGAGAGTACTATAGTGTATATATATCGCTCACTCAGCACCACCCCAATTTATAGGGTTTTCGTACTAATAACTTAATCGTTTGATCTCAATGATTACCATTAAATTTTCTCACTGAGTATATATATCTATATATATATATATATAATATATAATTTATAGTATAAAATAAAATACTCAAAAGTTACCATATTTTTAAAGGATAATTAATTATACTATATATACAAATGAGTATAGGTATTAGATGTCCTCCTCACTCACTAAAAATACATATATCTAATATATATAATATTAAAATTGATAACATAAATATATGACCGATGATTATAGCACTCTCACTATGTTGTATTGTATACACAATAAATAATTTACTCACACCCAAGCTATTATCTTGTTAGTCGAAAAGGATGGCGTGATGTAAAGAAAGCATGCTTCTTATAATCTCTCATAACTTCTTTTCTTTTATTAGATCATCCAGTAGTCTTCGGTGTTATTCTATCTGCAACAAAATAGAGCGCAAGTTTCTCTTTTTATATATAAGCTACAGTTTTGATGATAATATTGAGTCTTCATAAACAAATTTTATGCAAGTGTTGATATATATGATTGATATGTCGCTTGATCTGTTATGTTATATAATTTATATAAAAAATTTTACCAATAATATATAGATTACATATCTCTAAGCTAAATTTAATATATATATTATTATATAATGTGTGACTCAATATATATTTATATAATCAGTTGCACGGTAGAAATGAAATGTTAGTTACATTCAAGTTAAAGGTTATGTAACTTCTAAACGAAATAACAAAATATCTTATCAAAGATCTGATAGAATTTATAGTGGAGAGCTACACACACTCTTCTTTATTAATATAATATTGAAGGATTGCCACTTAAATAATGCTCTCTGTACAACATTCTTCATGTTTAATAAATTTATATGGAAAGGAGTTTTCTCTCTACCTAATACTAACCTAACATTCACTCAGTCTATTAATTTTTGGTAGTATATAAAGTGTTTAACAATGAGCGCTGTCCGTTCCACTTCTCTCTCTCCCGGGCACTTTTAGTGATACAAATAATCCTTGTGTCACAAAGGTTTAATGAACTACTTTCTCGCCTCGCTCCACGCGCGTTATAGTCTCTCCAGTTACACTGATACTATATATGAAATAAATAAAAAAAACACGTTTCACTAATTGATTCGATCTTCTGATGGCGCGCTAGTCGCTAGTTTGGGAATACTCGAAACGCCAATATAACATGTATATAGAAAATGTATAGAGTATTAGCTTATTGTGAGTAGCAAGAGAATACCACAGTAGAGCCTTCTTAGTAAGAGATTTGTCCTGCGCTATCAATAGTCGGTTTAACCAGCTGTCTAGGTACTCCTTCTCTTCGAGTGGGACATATTCAGAACACAATAAAAGCTGCTATTGTTCTATATTAATATGATATTATCACACTTTCTAGGTAACTACTATATCATCATTTATATTCAAAATATAATATCAATAAATAACTCAGAACCAAACTAAATTTCAAAATATAAAAATCTATAATTATTTTACAGATAGCACCATATATATATATATATTAATTTTCTAATAACGTGCTACTGAATAATCAATGATTATTCATATACACATTATTATTCTTAGTAATGAGTTATATTATATAATAATAATTAGGTTATACAAAAAACTCACAGTATATATATATGATATACATCATTATATATGTGTAATACGGTATATATGTAGATTGTCTACAGTATATATATTTAATTTCAACTTCTATTGATACTAAATATATATATATTTATATAATTTGAATTTTCAATATTCCTCATATATTTTAACATCTTTTCTTTCAATTAGTATTTGTTAGCTACATTGTAATGTTATATGAATAAAGTCTATTAAGTGGCACTCTTTCCTCTCAAGAAGCTATACCTCTCATGTGCAAGCTACTCACTAGTGTGTAGCAATATATCGTAATTCAGTATAATCAATATAACAAAGAATATCCATAAAGAAATCCTTTATATTATTATTTGATTATTACACCAAATGCAATGAGGAACAAGTGAATTAATACTAATTGTGCCTATTAATTAAAATTTACATGAGTAACGGTTACAATCATTCCCCTCAGATACGCCTTCTCACGTTGCATTAGCAAGGATTCAGATGACGTACTGATTCCAAAATTATCGAGTATATAGACGCTCAATTGTATCGATGTCCTTATCAATATCGGTTTGCAAGTCAGTTGTGTGAGCAATCTCATATATGTGTGTTTAAATATATATGATATATTTATATCATTGGAATGATATCTGTACTCAACGTTTTAATGATCATAATATCTCAATTAAATATATCAAATTTAATATTAGAGAGTGAGTAAGACATGAAATTATATATAGTCATGTTTAGCATTATTAAGACAGGTATGTAGTCGCAATTTTCCATGTAAATCTCAATCTCATATTTGTATATAATGATAAAGAATTGCATTAATGTATGAAGTGACAAGAGTATTCTTTGTGGCAATATTAAGCGAATGCATTTCCGCCGTAGCCCGCCCTTTTAACTTAATTTCCGAAATCGAGGATTTTAATTAAACAACGCGGCGCCTGACTATTGACGTTTACAGTGGACGTAGAAGTGCGCACACGGGCTCTGGAAACGATGCATGTGCCTGTGTGCCCGCCCGGGTTGCAGTCGGGCTTCTGGAAACGCAGGTTAGCTCCCAAAATGTATTCATTTCCTTAAACATTTTAATGCTCATTTTGCTTTTATTGTTTTGGGTAAAACTGTTAGGATGTTTAAAATACCTTGTTCAATGCTTTATTTCTTTATTAGTAGATGTATTATTTTTTAATTCTATCTTTTTTATTAGTTTCCTAATATGAGAACATCAGTTTTTTCCGAGACCGTTGAAAAATAA
>JABUQX010101233.1:0-25000 GCA_015478945.1 Trachelipus rathkii | reverse complement strand
ACCTCAAAAAAAATATGTGGGTTTTAGTGATATATCTTCATCAAAATCTTTTCTTGAACATATGGCTGAGAAACAAACTCAAAAAATCAAAAACTGTCTCACTTACGTGACCTTTTCTATGCTCTACTTTCAAGTTGTGAAGTCATTTTGAAAAAAACTTTGGAAGTTGATACACTAAACAATTGTGTTATAATACCATGGGTTTTGAAGAGAGAGTTGAAGAATATTTGAAAAGAGTGACTATAGACACAAGGAAAAAACACTCGTAAATACCAGACGTTTTAGAGGTCATAATACTTAGAAAGTGATATATGAGCAAGATGTTGGTCGTACATATCGAGAGTGGAAAATTGTCGTTCTCCTTATTCACTGTCTCGTAATATGATGCACTAAAATTGGCTACGAATTATGTGAATCATTTTTCGCGAATCTAGTGTTTAAAAGTGCGCATGAAAATGGATGGAGGTGCTCTCATATACGACCCAATATATTAGCACAACAACTTGCACCTTATTAATTCTAACGTGAATAGCTCCTGTATAGCTCTCGCTCGCTTGGATATACTTTAAAGAATTCACTTAATCATTGAAAATAATTATTACTCCGTTTACTACTGTGCTCCATGTACACGCGCTCTGAGTCATTATGAGGAATAGTGTCTAACATCCGTGCACTTATAAGAGATCACTCCAAATATAACATATATATACCGGTTTCACCTACTCTCTCGCCTGTGTCTTTAATATCGAGCTCTGACATATTGTGTGTTGTGCGCTATTTGACTAGTAATTACTATTATAATCAATAGCTTTGGTACTCACTCCGTCTCACATCTGTTTGTCTATGATACTATTTACTTCGTGCATTCGTGTTCTTTGAATTGAGAGTCTTACTTATCATGGCAATTAGTTGCAATATTGTCCAGGATTTGATTCTATAATTGTCTGGATGGGAGTATTACTCACATATCTTTTATAAAAGAAAAATAAGCGAAAGCCTTATCTTCTCACTGAACAAATTAAAATATCTTTTTCAGCTGAGCTATAGATTCATAGTACATACTCTGAGTGCCATCTAGTCATATCGTATCTATCGTATGCCTATTCTAAATCTATGCTATCTGAAAATCTTTAGTTCTGAATATTTTGTGGTGTGCGTTAAAGTGTAGGTTAACGCCAATAAGAGACAACCAAATAATAGATAAGGTCATATCTATCTAATCCTACTACTACTCCTTATTGTTTTATGATCTATCTAGTGTATACTATATTACCTAGTGCTATCTTGCGCTATATTGTGATCTGACTCTAATCTCATCCTATCTATCACATCTATCTCTCATATCTTTACACATATCTTCTCTCACTAAAAATAAAGTAATCCCTGCGAATATACACTTATTTTATATTCTTTATTCTTTTTATCTTTTTTTGTCAAAATCATCAACTTAAGATAATTCAGAATATCACCGTAGGACACTGTATCCAAATTCAAACAACAATGAATATATCATAGAAGAAGGCGCTCACTAGAATATATTAAAGCATGAAAAATAACCTCAACAATATTAGATCTATAGCTTTTAATTTATTCGTGTGATAATAAAAATAGAATGAATTGTATTTGACAATTTATCCAGAAGATATTCTTAATATGTACTCTCAATCACTCTCTTCTCGTCGTGGTGGTACTTATACCGTGGTGAGAGTGTTTTTCAACTTTGGTATATATTCACTTTACATTTCCGATCATCAGTATAGCTGTTCGGACGCTCGATGTTTAAGCCTCAAACTTTTCTTCTCACGCATTGTCTTTCTTATTTTTAGAGTAAGTGTTTACAGGTTTACTGAAGCGTTGGCACTGTGTTAATGACACATTCCTGTCTTCAATGTCGTATAATTAGTTTTCAAATTCTGCGTTTAATAATCTCGTTATATGGATCAGAAAGTTGTGAGGTTGATTAAGTGTAGTGAAGTGGTTCACATTCTCAGCTTCAGATGGTAAATTTCGATTCATTAGTTCTTCTAAGACTCAATCTCGGTTCAAATAGACAGTCTCAATCTCTGTTTCGGTATATTCTTGTGTTTGTCTATGTCTCAGTTTCTTTGTCTCTGTCTCAAGAGATATATCTTAGTAGACGACCACTGTCTCTGACTCTGTTTGTTCTGTGCTGTTGACATAGGTACTAGTTCTGATCGTAATGTGTGTGAGAGTGTGTTGTGTGATATGGATGTGCGTGTGTGGGGTATATGGCATTGCGTTCGGCGTTCCAAGCTCAGCTCCTTTGGGTTTTCTCCTTCTTTCTAGTCAATGTGATGTGCTCGGGTGACTTCTCTGGTTCTGTCTTATTTTTTTTTTAACATGGTGCCACCCTTACACTGGTGTGCGATGTGTGTCGCTGTTGTGATGTTGTGCTAGGTGAGTGGGACATAGTATGATGTGATTGTGATAGTGATAGCATGATCATCATACGTACTCATCACAATACTACATACTCACGTCTGTAAACTCTCGTGATAAATAAATAATACTCACCCAAACTCACTTTATAGTAGATATATATAACTAAACGCATAATGCCCTATAATAGGTGTGTAGCAGTAACGTGTATAGTAGTCCTTAATAAGAGATGAGGTGATAGATAGATATTTTGTGAATAATACTAGCATATGAGGTGAATATATATAGATATTAAAAAAATCAAGTATATATATATATATAATATTATATATATATATATATAATATATATATATATATGTCTAATGGAATATTACTTTCTTTTTCATTGCATTCATACATTGATCATTCATTTTCACATTCACTGTGTTGCTATCACGTCCACCTCAAGTAATTTACGCTTCTCGATCAACAATCACTAAAACTCGAAAGAAATTCCTATTTCAATTGAAAAACGTATTAGAGTGTCACTTGTAATTTATAACATATGTTCCAATACTATCACACATTGTAAATTTTAATCAAAATATAATATGATTTGTTTTCATAAATTTAATAAAATATTAATATTAATTTAAATTTTTAAAATTTATTAAATTTTAGATAATATTCTAATCATTAAAAGAACTGGCAATTGATTCTCACATTCACTCTTCATATTCTTGTGTTCAATTTTTATTTTCTAAATTTAAATTCTATTAATGCCACTATGCCTCGTAGTACAACTTTCATGACCACTCACAAAATATTATCTTAATCAATATATCAAGAACACATTATCGTTCTGCGTCTCCTCTCTCTCTCTCTGCTTCTCTCTCTCTTTCGATAGGCGCACTTCGTCACTCGGTATCTTGCATGTTCTTTGTACTCTTATCATAACAGAAGTACCTAAGAAAACTTATTTAAATTTACATTTATAATTTAATCTTTACTCTCTATACTACTTTTGCTTATGCATCTTCTCTACATAACTTTGTATACGATATTTTATCAAATAAACTTTCTCATAAAACACTTTATTGCTCTTTACCCTCTTCTCTCTCTTGACATAACATGCACTTATAAATTCAAAAAGTGGATACTAAATTTCTCATTACCTATTACTATATCTCTCTCTCTTCTCTCTACCTCTTCTATTACTACCTCTACTATCTCTCTATTATCTTATCTCTCTTTATTATCGTCTCATCTTATATCTATATCACTATCTCTCTATCTATCTATACTTCTCTCTATCTCTCATCTCTCTCTTATATCTCTCTACTCTCTATCATCTATATCTCTTACAATGACTTATCCAATGTATTTCTCATTTCTATCTCCTATATCTCTTCTCTCTGCTATTAACAGTGTTTTGTTATTTTATCTCGTGTGTGTTTGCTGTCTGTGTGTGTGCTCTCTCTCTCTCTCTCTCTTGGTGTGTGTGTGTGTGCGCTAGTGTCTGTGTGTGTGTGTGTGTGGTGTATTGTCTTAGGTGTGTGTCGTTGCTGTCGTTCTATTCACTCTGTAATTATTCTACTCAGTGCTTACTTATCATCTCAATCTATCAAAAAATTTACATAATTATCTATAAAACATCACTCCTCATGCTCCCTTAACAATAATCTATCTATACATACTCACACCTCGACAAGTGGCATGACTCTACTATATTATACTCAGTGCATTCTGCTCATCCACATCATTTATTCATTGGACTAATCACACTCGTCACGTAAACTCTAAGTATTTACTCTTTTAGAAACGCATCATATCTAATCACACTCTATATACATATTAAATTTATCATTCAACACACTTCTAAATAATTCTTACAGCTAATTATATTTGGTTCAAGTCTATCTGTCTTACTATACAATGCTATATCGCATTTATAAGGGTCTACACCCTTAATCAATCTCTGTTCTCTTTCTCATGCTCCATACCGTGACACATCATAGATTCCTCAGCGATACTCTACATATAGTACTAAATATCTCTTTATTATCTTCTCTATTCTCACTATTATTCTTATTTCATTCATCTCTTATTATTATTTCACTTATTATTTCTCATATTTCATTTACTTATTATTAATATTATTATTATTATTTATTCCTATATTTTCATTATTATTTCTCTACTCTCTTACTTCATCTATTCTATATCTCCTCGTGACTCATACTCTCATCTTTATTTTCTTACTATTCTCATCTGTCAACTTCCTTACTCTCTCTGTATTCATCCTATCTCTCTCTACCCTCAGCAAATCTCTTCATTCTATTCCTCTCTCTCTTCACTCATTCTCATTTTTTATTTCATTTCAACGTCATTAAACTTATGATATATTTATATGTTTTTCCTAATATTTCTCTTATTCTCTTTATGTCATTGACATATATTATTATTTTAAGTATGAATTGAACTTATTATTATTATCTATATAGTTAAGTGGTATATAGATTACACAGAGAGTCGTCTTATTATCCAGGTATCTCTATAAATTACATGCATCTCTTAATGGAACCTATTTCTCTAAAGTATGATTTCTCATTATACATCCTCCTCAAAATAACATAACTATCAATCACTTCTGTGTCGTGGATGTATGATATTCTTAAAAAGGTGTGGTTCTTCTATAAGTAACTATCATGACCATGTTATGTATCTCTCGAGCTAGTTATCGCTCACACACATCTCCGCGCGCAGATTAGAAAACGGTTGACATAGTAAATATGCACACACGGAGCGGCCGTGTCACGTAACTAATAAAATACATGAGCGCCAAAGCAAACCTACCAACACCCGAGTGCTAGTTAAATCTCTTAGCGACTACTCTTCTCAGCTGACGTGTAAGAATCCACGTGAGGGCTGTTGCTAAAATGATGAATGAGAGTTTATATATTACTACCTCTAGAGCGCCAAATTACCTCTCTTATATAATACTGTATTTGATCCACTCCCTCTAATATTGTCTCCCAATACCATGGTGAGAGCAGCTCATTGGCTTGACATAGCGCGAAGGGAAGTAATAATGATAATAGAGTCAAATCGATACCAAGAGGTAAGAGCTGGTGTATTGATTAGCATAATATATAATGCTATACATTAGCTCAAATATATTCTCATGTATTCAAATTAGTACGTTCATAGAGCAAATATCCCGATATCATTTATATTACATATCGTTGGGTGATCAGAATGATAATGCGAGATAATGAGTGCTAAGGATTGTGAATGAGTCACGAAGTGTGATGACAATTTCCACTCAATTGATACCAGTGATAAGTGATGCATCTGCCCATTGTAAAATAGATTGAAATCATTTAATAGAAAAATGAAATAAAATTATGCAATCTAATAGATTAAAATAAATACTATCAGAATAACGTTAATGAGCACACACAATAGAATTAATGAACGGAGTTAAGTTGGTGTGAGAGTGTGTATTAGTGGAAACATAATATATTAAATATAGTTTCTTCATTACAGCACTATTATTATACTGAATTCATTGAGTGTACAACAATAAATATCGAGTAGTGTCGTGAACTCGCACACTCTACAGAAGTATGAACACATTATAAAAAGTGCTATAAAGATGTACAATATCCTCACTAAATACAATCTATAATATACTGAGAGGGCGAATAAGGCCCTTAATCTAATATCATTTGAGTTAAGACTACATAGAGCTCAGAAAATATATAAAAGGAAATAAAAATATTTACTTATCTTATCCTCGCGCTCTTTACATCCGTTGACTATATCTATAGTACACTCGCTCTTTTGCTCTTTTTAGGGCACGCTTAGCAACCTCGTTGGTGTATTTTGTGTTTTTGTAGTGATATTGGTTAGAGTCACTATTTGTTGAGACCAAGATTATTTTTATATATATGGTGTGCATAAACATGTGACGTAACTTATATTGTGTAGATAGCTCTTGTGTTTATAGAAATAGGAAATGTGTTGTGGTGTAATATATGGGATGCTATTTTATGATGAATTATTCTCAAAATACGTTTTATGTGAATCTTTTGCAAGCATGGTTGTATATTTATTTATCTATTCATATAAAGTGTTATTATCTCTCATTTCGGTTATCTATCCCTACTCAAGTGATATTACTCCGATCGAGTCTCTCACAGCAACAGCAGGATCTAGTAATTCTGTGTTAAAATGACTCTATACACGGTGAGAATGATCAATTATAGAGCATTAAGAAAGGGTAAACAAGTATATATGTAATAAGTGGTAAAAAGAATGAGAAGTTGAGTTTATCTAGCATAAATAGTAAGTGAACAAAGTATAATTAAGCATAGTGAGAGTAGATAAGTAGTGAATATGTTGATAGAAATAAGAATAAAGTGAGATAATAATAATATCACATGTTGAATCATATGTACTCACGGAATGAATCATACAATTAACAGAGGAATAAAAGAGGAAGAAAGTGCACAATAATAACGAAGTGTATTGAATTTTAAATGGAAGCAGAATCTCAAGTATGAGATATAATTACTTATAAAGAATGATGTAAATAAACAATAGATTTAAAAGTGAGAGAAACTCCAAATGAATATAAGAGTGATATAAACATTTAGATATAAGTAGTTGATACACTATTGCAACATTAAATAATACATCACACGGGTCAAAAGCTTTTGATATGTCGAGCGCCATATTAATTTTATAATAATAAAGACTATTACTCATTATAAATCAAATTAAAGGTCTCAAAAGAAGAATCATTCATTTTGACAGGGTAATGAATATTGTTATAAATAGAGATGTAATAAAGTTAAACCAGTTGCACCCTACTAGAGAATAGTGGAGACACAGTACGAAAAGCTAAATAATAATTTAGAATAATATTAATTCATAATATGATTATATTTGAGAAATAAAGAAATAGATAATTATAATTATCAATACCATAGAAATGGTATACATATATAGAACATCTAATAGTAATTCTCACCACATAATATAATTATATATACAAAAATATGGATTATATAATAAAAACACTCATGTATCTATACACAATAACAGTGAGAATTATAATAGAGAATTAAAAATATAAATAAAATAAAAATAAAATAAATATTTACATATGATATAATTATGAACTCTAGCAATTAATTATATTTTCCATTATATTCATCTCAGTTAATTATTCACATATTTTACACTAGATGATATAAAGTTCTATATAATATGAGTAATATGAATAAATAATTAAATTAAATCAATAGATTAATATATTATATAAGATGAATACGTTGCTATTTAATACAAAAACTCTGGCCTAGTATGATACTCTCAAGTAATAGATCTGAAGATCAAAATGACTCTAAATTTGAATAATAAATTAAATACTGTATATACTGTACTTTCCAATCCACTAGTAATCCCTCTTTATCTTTTGAGTGCACTCACTTGTACGCAGTGATGTCTCGTGTTGAGTTTTGTGTCCATTAATGTTCACTTTGTTTAATATAATATAGCAGTACTTATCATAATGAGACTCAGAATAAATAAGTGTACCTGCACCACACTTAGTCTTAGTCAAATTAATCATACCAAATACGAATACTCTCCATCTTTTATGACACTCATAGTTACTGTGAGTTGCACTCACTCAGTTGTACTCTAGTGCAAATATATGAAATATCTTCTTGTGTAGATAAATTGACACATACATTCCTATAAAATAAGTATTAGAGTTATCTCACTGAGTTGGAAATGAGCCTTCTTTCTATATTTATAACTCAATTGACTTTCATATAGATTATCTTGTATTGATAATAAATTACTATATATCCTCCATCTTTTTATGTGATTCATTAGCTATAACTGTTATATATTTCAATAATTTTAAACCATATATACTCTCATAATGACGTTTTGAATTTCAAACTCACACTCTCGAATTCTTAGTGCTTTATATACTGAGTTAATTTGTACTATAATAGTGTTTTTATATTTATTATATTAATAATTATTGTATCTTTTTATTGTTTCTATACTACAAACAAAATCAGTAAAAATGAACTTTAAAACGTGAAACGGAGGTGATCTACTCACTCATGTATATAAAAACTAAGTATAAAGTGAATGATCACTACTAACACTTTTAGGAAACCATAACTAAAATACACTTCATATGCTCAATTCTATAATAAAAGTTTGATGACTCTGATTATAATCAAAATTAATAGCTTATAATAATAATTAATACTATGTGAGAGAGTGAATAATAAAAATAAATTTTACGGTAGCCCTATATAGATCCTTTACATTACCCTAACTCCTCGTCTATTATATCTTGATGGTGAGGTGAATAAATTTCAAATTTAAAAACACGATAGCTTCGTCACTTTTATTCAATAAATCCAATATTTGATCATTCAATCTGCAAAGTACAGTTATATATATATATATATATATCATATATTATATATATAATATATATATATATAATATTATATATATATATATATATAATATATATATTATATATACATATAAAAGTACAGATACCATTCAACTGCAAATACAGTATATATATATATATATATATTACAAAACTATACAAATTGCAGAATAATTTTATTATTCTTTTACACACAGGTGCAACCTACAATTATCCGTAAGTAAAGACAAACCTCTCGAACGGCCTTCATGTATTCTCCTTCTGCTTTGGCAATTAAGTCTTCTTCATCTTTGGCTCCATCACGCTTCATCCCATGGACAGCGTTCTATGCCTTCTGCCGCAGACGTTGTTCCTTGTGCCTTGCCTCTAGAACTCTTTCTCGTCGGGTTTCTCTGTCGAGAAGCTGGAAAAACATTAGGTGTAAATTTTTAATTTTATTTACCATACGAAAAACTTATAAATATCTATTTTAAATGTATCTATATTCTTGAACACAAAAATTTTAAGAACCAACTGATGTAAAGGCTGGTTTTTCGTGTTTGCTAAAAGGTGTATACAATCTTTCTGGGAGTCGAAGTAATGTGAGTGTCCCTCTTTGGGATCCAACTGCCACTAGCTGTCCATTTTCCTGTATTTTTACGACTTCCAAACCTTCATCAACAACCTGATGTTAACATTTAAACGTTGTTAATTAAATAAGTATATAAAATATTTGACAATTTAGAAATGAACCTACGAGTTACTCTTTTAATACATTACATATATTACATATATATAGAACAACTGATCATAAATCACTGAGAAGAGACAGGTGAATAAATTAGCAACTACGACTAGTATTTCCATTGAAAGAAAATGTTCTTTTTCTCTTACTATATTTAGATGATACTGAAATTTGTAATCCGTTATCCATGAAAAGAGGTTTACATAAAGTAATAAATTTTTGTTACTTTTCTGAATATTGATGCAGAATAGGTTTCTATGAATACTTTGTGATAATTGTTTATAGAAAAGTAAATATCAACTAAGTTAAATATTTATATACATATCTAATTAAATTTTTTTTATTAATATGTAAAATCAATCCAATTAAATTTTCCAAGTAATGGTTAAAAATAATTTTAAATTTCATAATGATGGCAAAATTTGTATTTAAAAAAATAAAATTATCATTTATAAATACTTTTAATGTTCAGCAGAGCAGTATTGAAAAATATATATATATTTTTTTTACAGAATTTTGTAGCATTGAAAAATTAAGCTCCCACTGACTTTTTAAATATTGTCACTTAATTTTGTTAAGAAGCTTGCTGCTCGAAGAAGGCAGGAGAAGTTCCAGATGAAACATAGAAAAGAAGAACCATCTAAAAAATATGAAAGTTCACTTAGAACTATGAATTCTGAAGATCACTGGACATTATTACAGGTTCGTAATGATTTATTAACAATATTTTTAAAGCCTGCTATTATTGGATTCAATTTAGTCTTTTCTTGCATCCACATTTTATTGATCTAGTAGTCTTTTTTTTTATTACACTAGTCTAGTCTTAGCATCAAGAAATAATAAAGAGAAATCAGGAAACATTATTATTACATTATAATAAATAGAAGAACTTAACATGAACTGATAATTCTTCTCACCTTCTTAATATTTACATTGGGAGTAAGAATCACCTTGTTTATTGATTATTTATCAAATTGTTCTGTATGTTATTTGTACTTTGTTTCAGAAATTATCTTTGAAGGAATTGAATGATGTCTCGGAAGATAATTCTTTAATGAACATTTTATTTTTCTGAGATCAACCTTTGCCTTCAGGCAGTATGATTTTCCAAAAGTGATACCTCTTTATTTAATGCAAAATCCTCATGTATGTAATAAAATATATATATATATATATATATATATATATATATATATATATATATATATAGTAGTATATATATATATAATTAGTATATATATATATATAGTATATATATTATATATATATATATATATATATATATATATATATATATATATATATATATATATATATATATATATATATATATATATATATATATATATATATATATATACTAATATAATCTTATATAGTATATCATCCAAGACTGGGGGGTAAGGTGCGTGACATGCACCGGAAACATAAAAGTAGTAGGAGAATATGACACAAGTCGAAAAGAAAGCCCAACCATACATCCCCCTTCATATCTTTTAGTGAAGAAACTCGTCGCTGTTCAGAAATCACCTTATAGCTTCACGGTACCTCGCGGAACTCTTCTATGACTTCGTCAATGTGGGGTTCTATCCTTGGCCAGGTGGGCCAGCCATAGCCCTTCACAAAACCACGCCATTCATTCCTATTATGCAACTTTTTCTTCTCTCCTCTGCAACTAACATGTTTTTCCTTTGATGGCTTCTTTTTACTGATTCAATCACTTTTATTCGGTCTCCAGCCGGTCGTATTCCCAGCACACTGCACCACCATGGGCTAGGCAGGATTTCCTTTAGGGGGGGCAAGGTTGAGTGATATTCTACTATATATATATATAGTATATTATTTTCATACTATATATTATACTATATACTATATTATATATAATCTATATTATATTTATGATATATTATATGTGTGTGTTTGTGTGTGTGTGTGTGTACGAAAGATTTGACTTATGGGTTATATCACAGAGAAAAAAGTTTGACTTCGGTTAATAATAATAAATAAATAGCAAGTCTACAACAGTTTTTAATAAATTTTGTGTCATGAGGTATTAAAATAAAAAATACGATTTGAGGAACGTAAATAATGTATTTAGGTGGTTGGCTAGTACTGAGTCGTGAGTGGTAATTTAATATTAAATCTAAACTAGCGTTAGACGCTTTGGATTTCAGCGAATTCGCAATTTACATTTGACTTCCAGTTCGGTTCATTTTTTCACTTACTAATTTATTTATCGATTACATCATCCTACATAGGTCTATTAAGCTGTCTTTCTTCATTGTTTTTCTTAGCCAAGTCGTGTACTCTTCGAAGAGTGCTGAAAGACCTTTCATTGGTACTGATCGACCGGTAGCACATTGCAATTAATATACTTTTGATTGAGGAAACAAAAGGTCCGGGCTTCTTTAATAATTTCCGTAAGTTCAAGTCTTTCAACTTTTGGCTTTATCCCAAATTTTTTTTATCAGCCACAAGGTATTCATGGTCAGTTTCGGTATGAATTTTATTGACATCAAGATCATAAACTCTGAAAAAACATTTTACTTTCTCACGCAAACTCCCTACGGGAGCACATAATAAAAGGATGCAAATGAAAAAGATAAAATTGCCTGACGTTTGTTTTCTGGAAAATCTGGTCTCTAAAGATGATGAAAGTGAGTCAGATAAGACACAAGTACAGAACGCTTCCATGTCAGCCAGAAGTTTCAGCAGGTGATTTGCTTAATGTTGTTGAGATTGTACTTTTCTAGGTGATATGGCAAGTTCTATAAAGACTCAGCAGTAATACACATTGGCGGATAGAGCAGATCAGCAATATATTTGATTCAGCAGTATTTGCAATTGGTCTGTTGACAACTCAAATTTTTGGATATGATCGAGTACTTCTTAGGTAATATTTTTTGTTTGTATAATGTTAACCTGGTTCAACTAAAGCAAATATTTGGTTATTACGGAAAAGGTAATAATGAATTGGTCTGTGTTGCCGACAGAATAATAGAAAAGCTTTTTTTTTTTGGTTGATTGTGCTTCAACAATTTTTATCATATTGTATGGAAAAAGCATTTACTATGATATTTTCTGAGTTCAAAGGTTTCAAAGTTTTAGGTTTCAAGTGGAATGATAGTGTGTTCTTTTTAGGTGGAGTCTCTGAAAAAGTTTGTCATTTATTGTGGCAATAGTATTTCGAATTTTCCGAATAATGTTTAGGTCATTAATGACAAATTAAGCCGATGCTTACACAGTGAAAATAATATACTTTTTTTCATATTTTTTCCCGCGTTCTTTTTGAACCCTATGTTTTTATTCCTGCCAATGTGCGCAAGCTGTCGTACCTTTGACCAACGCAGTAGGCTCGTGTCAACCTAATCTAAAAACAAGATCCAATCATTCTTTGGCATATGTTCAAAACTTCAAAAGCCCAGTAATTCTTATCGAACAGTCTTTTTCAGATCAAAAATTTTAATTGCTATAGATAATTGTTTGTTGCCTGATATTTCCGCAGTTTCATCTGAAGATGGGTAGATACAAAAATTTTGCAACCGCGACAATCATGTTTTTTATGATAATTCCACAACAAATTGATCAGGTTCATTTTGAATCCATTGGGGACGTCCAGAGGGATTCTCTGTCCTGTGATATGTTCTTTCAATCCCATCACCGCATTCTGTATGACACGCTTAATCAGCTCTTCAAAATTCCTCATGCAGGTCTTTACCTCTTAACGGTAGGTCATGGGTCCGCAGAAAATTATGTCTTCAAAATTGACTGTAATATTTCTTTTATTTTTCTGCAATTATTTTTTGATGTGTTGTCTTCAGCTGAATTCAACGGGTAGCTTTCCGTGATTGATTTAACAGTTTTGGCAGCCCCAAATGCTATCGACATATTGAGAGTTCTAGCGGAGAATAATGACAGAAGAAGCCAGCTGTATAAAGCACAAACCTAGTTGACTTTAAGCCAATATGAAAGCGAAAACACAATTAAAACTTTTGAAAAAATAATATAATAGTTTATAATACGTTTATTAATTGCAATTACTACTTCATTAATCATCGATTGATTTTATTTTTTCAGATTTTTCTTTCTACTAAAAGCTTAAAAACGTCGTCTGGGAAACATATAAGGTTCATAATTTTTTTTTTCGCAAGATTTAGGGGGGGGGAGTGCCCCCCCCCTCCCCCTCCTGCCTACGCCCATGCTCACCACTATACATCCGTTTAACCAACCGACTATCATCATCATTCCCCAATCATCTCAATAAACCCTAACCCCTCCGAACGGAGGCCCAAAACCGTTACAACCTTCGGGGTGATCCCCCATCTCAGGATTCACACCCTTTCATAGGGGCGATCTCACTTTTTCTCATCATCTTCTACTTTATCTCATGTTGCGTTTAGACTTACTCTTGTTAAAGAAAACTGTTATATTCGTAAGGTTAGGTAAGTTATGGTAAATTATACTCCTATGACGTGTGAAATTAAACACTGATTTGTTAGAGAAATTTTGTTATTTTTTGTTAGATGATTCACTGTCGTTAACTGACGATGATTGTTAGAAACATGTGAGGCCTAGGTTAATTTTTGTTGAGTAATGTTAGGTTTGTCGAGAATTTTGCTAAACATGTCTCGTTAACTTCATAGTTCAAATGTGTTATACTCGAAATGAGTGACACTTTGATGAAAGATGTGTCAATTCATCTGTCTCATCACTTCTAATTATCAGATAGGAAATAATAACTCTTTAGGATTATTTGTTATATATCTCTTTGCATCGGTTGTACTATAAATCCCTTCCAAATATTTCAGCTGTTTAACTGTCTTATACCTTTGATAAGTAGGATTTTTAAGGATGTTAGCGGGATTATTTCATTACTTAGGTATGTTTAGGTTTTGATATTTGTAAAACATGTATATTTTACTCAGGTTATGATATGTAGCTTTATTGATGTTAAAACTTTGTTGCGTAAGCATATTTCGTAAGTCAGTATATAAAAGAACTAGAATTATGTTTAAGGTTTATCCAAAATGATACTCGAAATATTGAGTTTGAAACAATAGTCAATAGATCATTAGGCGGGTGGAATGGGAGGGTGGAGGGATGGGGTTGGTGTTATGATTTACTGATTTACTGATTTTACTTGCTTTAAAATCAGTAACTATTACGCTTTACTGTGTTATATTTCTATTCAAAGAACTTGATTTTTATGTTTGTCTAGAATTAAAATTTTTGTATTTTTATGTTATGTTGTGTTAAAACTTTGATGTGTTTGCAATTATTCGTTGGGGAATTATGATATTTAGACGAGGTTTTATGATGAATTTTTTGTTAATGTTACGAAGTTGATGTAAAAAATTGTTACGTTAGCATATTCTTTATCAGTATGATGATTAGACAGTGCGGTTATGCTAATTTTTTTTTAAATATTAAGATGTTAATGTAAAATTAACATTGATATGTTAGAGATATGCTTTGAAAAAGTGTGAATAGGTACGTTTTGTACGAAGTGTTAAATACTTTACTGTTGTTAAGTGCGGAAGTTGTTAATGTTAGTAGTTTATTCGTACGTTTGGTGATGTTAGCGTTTGTCGTTTTACTTATATTCAGTTCAGATTATTGGTTATGTTAGCTTTAATTAATGTAAAAACGTTTGTTTACGTTGCAAATATCGATGTTAGTATATAAGAACTTATTTTGCTCTACTGTTTATCTGAAACATGGATACTCGAAATGTACCATGAATCAACTCAGATCATACGCTATCACTCTTCTCTGCACTCTCTCACTCGAGGGGGGTTTGATGAGGTTTGATTTACTGATCTTACTTGATTTACTCTTTTTAAAATGGGTAAACTATTACAACGTTACTTGATATTTTATTTCAAAGAACTTATTTTTATGTTATGTTTGGATAAACTTTGTTTGCAATTATTTGTTATTCGTAGGTTCGTATGATAATTAGAAATGGTTTTGATAAATTTTTTGATGTAAATATTAGTCTCAATGTAAAATTACGTTAATATGTTACACTTCTGTGGAAAAAGTAGAAATAGGTTACGTTTCATACCATGTTTTAGTTACTTTACTGGTGTTGAACTTTGTTAATGTTTAACAGTTTTTATTGCGTGCGTAAGTTGTGTTAGGTTTATCGTTGTGCATTATTTTCTTAGTTCATATGATGCTATGTTAGCTTTATTAAGGGGAGACTTCATAGCGAAAGCTCAACTATTTTCAAACCTAAAGTAAATGTTTTTTTTGATGACACAAACTATGATATCTTTAATTTTATTTGAAACAACAAACAAAAAAAAAACTGTTCGTTATTTTTTTTTTTAGGGTGAAGACAGAATTTTTTTTTTTTTAATTTTCTCAAAAACTGCCATAAAATCTTTAATTTTCAGGATATCTCAAATTTTTTTTGCTGAACTAAAAATATTCCAATTTAGTGTGGTAATAAATTTTAGTTAGACACTTATTTGGAAAAAATTTGTTTTTTTTTAAAAAATTTGTATACTCTGAAAGTACTTTCAAAATTTATTGAACAGTGTATGTGAATTTTGGCCTCAGCTTAAATCATAAGACTTATGATAACGTCAGTTTGTTTTACAGCGATTATTATGTGTGCTTGGTACTAAATTTGAAGAAAATAAATCTGTTCGGTTTTTTTTAATGAATTTTTTGTAAGGAAAGGAAAAATGTGAAATCGCTACGAAAAAACACAAATAAACATTTGGAAAATTTTTTCATTATTTTTAGACGGCAAAAGGATATTTAGTTCGCATGATATATAGGTAATATATTATATATATATATATATATATATATATATATAATATATATATATATATATATATAATTATATATATATATATTATATTATATATTATTATCATAATATAGTATATATATATACGTATATATATATAAGTCCAAGCAACCTTCTATTGATTAAAAAAGTACAGTTTCAAAGCAGTGATGTCGAAGCAGGTGACTTGAAAAATGTTCGAGATGTCTTCTTTTGCGAGGTGTGGGAACGGACTATTTAAGTAAGCCCTGACATTGATTCTAACGTGACGCTCTTGTCGATGGTTCGTGTCCTTGCGCGAGTGTGAAATCTTTTTCGTCTTCTTATTGCAAATTTCTCGCAATGAGAATGTTGTGCGCATGTCGGCGATCCTTGAATTTGGTCGGCTGCTCCTGTAACGCACCCCTGCAAAATGCCGTGTAGCCCAGAGCGGGTTAACAACACCCTTTGTGGATTTAAATAAGAGTCGAGTTTCAAAGCAGTGATATCGGAGCAGGAGATTTGAATCTTTCCGAGATGCCTATTTTTTTGGGAGGGCATCGGATAGTGGTAGAGGCATCGCTGACATTGTCTAGCGGAGCTGTTGTCGATTGGTTCGAGGTCTGGCACGAGTGAAATTTTTTTCGTCTATATTTATGCAAATTTGTCGCAAACAAGCATGTTTGTGCGCATGCCGGCGTTCCTTGACTTTGGTTTCGGCTTCTCTGTAAACGATGACACCCTGAAGGAATGCCGTGGTAGCCCAGCAGGGTATCAACCCATCCTTTCTGTGGATTTTTTAAGATAATATTGAGTTTCAAAGCAGTGATATCGAAGCAGCAGATTGAAAACTTTCGAGATGCTTCTTTTTTCTGGGGAGTTGCGATCGGAACTAGTGGTGGAGCCACCTTTCATTGTTCTAACGGCGACGATTGTCGATGGTTTACGAGTCCTGGTGCGAGTGAAAAAAAAATCGTCTTATTATTGCAAATTTGTCGCAACGAGCCTGTTGTGCGCATGTCGGCGTGGCTTGACTTTTGTTGGTTGCTCCTGTAACCAGGAGCACCCCAGAAGAAGGCCGTGTAGTAAGTGTCGAGTTTCAATCAGTATTATTGAGCGAGGATTTGAAAATTCCGAGTTATGGCGTTCTTTTATAGGGAGGTGGATCTGTTTCTGGTGGTAGAGCCTCCTGCTATTGCTAAGCGGGACGCTGTTGCGGATAGGTTTCGAGTCCCTGGCGAGAGCGAAATTTTTTTTGTCCTTATTGCATGCAAATTTAGTCGTAAGAAGCATTGTGGCCTGTTTGGCGTTCTCTGACTTGGACGGATTGGTTCCTGTTATCTGAGAACCACTGAAAGAATGACGTGTAGCCCAGAAGGGTTCCAACATCATTGTGCGATTTTAATAAATAATCGAGTTTCAAAGCAGTAAATCGAAGCAGGAAACTTAAAACTGTAACGAAATATCTATTTTTTCTGGGGTGTCGATCTGACTAGTGATTTACTCTTGTGCATTGTCTGAACAGCGGACAAGCGACGCTGTTGCCGATTGGTTCCTCAGTCCTGGCGCGAGTTGAATTTTCTCGGTTCTATATTATTGCAAATTTGTCGCAACAAGCATGTTGTGCCATATCGGGCGTGGCAGGACTTTGGTTGGTTGCTTCCTGTACACGTGGAGCAAACTAATACGAATGCCATTTTAGCCAAGCAGGGGCTTCAACTCACCTTCTATGGATTTGAATCAAAGAATATCGAGTCTTCAAGCAGTGATATCGAAGCAAGAAATTGAAACTTCGAGATGTTCTTTTTTGGGGGCGATCGCAATGTGGTTAGAGCCTCCTTGCATGCTCTAACGGCGACGCTGTTGTCAATGGTTCGAGTCGGCGCGAGTAAATTTTTTCTTTTCGTCTTTTTTGCAAAATTTGTTCGCAACAGCATGTTTTGCCCATGTTTTTTGTTCTTGACTTTGAGAAAAAATCCTGTAACCCAGGAGCACACCAGAAGAATGCAGTGTAGCACCAGCAGGTGTTCCAACCACCTTCTATGGATTTAAATAAGTATCGAGTTTCAAAGTAGTGATATAGAAGCAGGAAACTTGAAAACTGTTCCGACGATACCTTCTTTCGTGATATGGCAGATTGGACCAGTGGTAGAGCAGCCTGTTCATTGTCTAACGGCGAGCGCTGCTGTAAGATAGTATCGAGTCTGGCGGCAGATGAAATTTTTCATTGTCGTTTTATTGGAAATTCTATCGCAACAAGCATCTTATGCCATGGATAGCTGGCTTGACTTTGGTTGTTAGCTCCTGCAACCAAGATTCCAAACCATCAAAATGCCGTCTTGTAGCCCCAGCAGAGTTATATGTTATTTCTTTAGTATCTGACCTTCTTATCCAGACCATAGTCTCACTACTATACATTAGCACAGAGGTAATAGCATACGTTATTGTAAGAACCTGTAGGCACACTCAAGACTATTCCTATTGCAGTCACTAGGATTTAGTTGGACCAGCATGTTCTTCTTCCATTCCACAACTTTCCTACTACATTCTGGATCATCAGTTCCCTTTTCATCTCCATATATCTAAATATTTGAACTCAGACATTTTTTCCAGCTGCTCACTCTAACATAATTTTACACAGAGAACTATCCTCATTCAAAACCATAACCTTTACTCCTAATTCTTACGATTTACTTTCAAACCCCTCCTTTTACACACTGACAAATTCTCTCTTACTAAATCCCCTCAAGCAGTATTTAGATTCGCCACCATAATACTAAATTATTCGCACCATCCACATCAAATAGGCTAGGGCACCCTTCACTCTATTCACAATTCCTCATTACTATACACACTCACACTTCGCTACTCACCCTACCTATGATTCTTTCATAACCATTTCATTATATATTATATATATATATTAATATATTATATATATATATATATTATATATATATATAATATCATTATATAATATTATATATATTATATATTATAGTATATATATATATATATATATTATTATATATATATATATATAAGTATATATATTCTTTTCAATTGAATCAATTCAAGGCTTTGATATATTTCTTTTCAACCCAACGAAAACATAATAATTATTTTTCTCCGGCTCGGCTCAACTGCCGACTATGTTTCTGCACTGTTTGAGAATTGTGCAGTACTTTTGGCAATAAATTTTTCACGTACGAAAAAAATATTTTTTGAAAAAAATATGCCAGAATCGTTCCGTTCATACTCCGGCTGCTGGTCCAGATCCGGCGCTGGATCGACTAAGGTTTTGCACTATTGAAAATTGTTAGCACGTCTTCTGGCAATAACTTTTTCACCTAAAAAATAGTAACAAAATTATAACAGGAATCCGGCTCCGTTTCCGACTCCGGATCGTATCACTAAAGAGTTTCTGCACCCATATTTCAACTATTTGTTAGCACGTCTTGGCATAAATTTTTCATCTAAAAAAATATTTCTTGAAAAATTTTATACAGGATACGTGCCAGAATCCGGCTCCGTTTTCGACTCCGGATACGAATCCGACTAAGGTTTTTGACTATTTGAAAATTATCAGCCAAGTCTTCTGGACAATACACATTTTTTAACTAAAAAATTTCTTGAAAATATTTTATATTATTATATCCGGATTCGGATCCGACTCCGGATCCGTGCTCCGGATCGGATCCATTCAAAGTTCTGCACTATTGAAAATTGTTCAGCACATCTTTTTCAATAAATTTTTCACCTAAAAAAATAATTCTTTAAAAAAAATTCATACCTGGGACCCGGCTCCGGATCCGGATCGTGATCCGGATCCGG
Source organism: Trachelipus rathkii (assembly GCA_015478945.1). Taxonomy (NCBI): domain Eukaryota; kingdom Metazoa; phylum Arthropoda; class Malacostraca; order Isopoda; family Trachelipodidae; genus Trachelipus; species Trachelipus rathkii. Next base: position 4,781 of record JABUQX010101233.1, on the reverse strand, counting down.
ATCCGGATCCGACTAAGGTTTCTGTTAACTATTGAAAATTGTTCAACACGTCTTCTGGCCATACATTTTTCGCCTAAAAAGAATATTTTGAAAGGAAATTAATACCCAGGATTCCGGCTCCGGCTCGAACACCTGCTCCGAGTTCAGCGTTCGTATTCGGATCTGACTAAGGTGTTGGTGTGTTGAAAACTGTTTCAGCACTTCTTCTATCAATTAATTTTTTCACAAAAAAAAATATTTTTCGAAAAAAATCATATCCGCTCGGCACTTCAACTCGGGCTCTACTCAGAATCCGAGATCCGATTAAGGATTATGCACTATTTGAAAATTGTTCAGCAAGTCTTTTGACAATATATTTTCTTGACAATATATCTCTTTGAAAAATTCTTATCAAAGATAAGGCTCCGAATCTGGATTCCGGATCGGAGCCAGACTACGGTTCTGCAACTATTTGAAATTTGTTGTACGTTTATTCTGGCATTAAATTTTTCACCTAAAAAAGATATTTTTGAAAAATTCGTAACAGGCTACGGCTTTTGACTCCAAGGTAAGATAACTTTTATAGTGTTTTAAGGTTTCTGAACTATGTTAATTCTTTAATTCAATTATTTTTTTTTATCGTTAAGGCGTTTCTTTGGAATATGGAGGAATATAGTCTTCACAAAAGACTCGTCGGTCACTTGAATGACGTGAATGCATGTTCTTTTTCGCCTGATGGAGCTTTAGTTGCTACAGCTTCAAGTGATACAACAGTCATTATTTGGGATACTAGTAGTGGCAAGTTAAATTTTTTTTTTTACCAAGCATTTTGATGCGATTTATGCCTATTATTTTTGCTCATTGGTTATTCTTTTTCCAGGAGATATATTAAGGGTACTAAATCACACGAGGCCACCGCCAGGTGTCATTTATATGTCTGGGGTTAACGATTATTACGTGAAAGGAGTCTCGTTTTCTCAAAATGGATGCCAGTTAATTTCAACATGTTCAGATGGGTAATGTACTGTTTTATTAATTCATCCTAATTTGCTTGAAGCAGAGTATATGCTATTGTTGGTATGTTATATCAAAGCAATCTTGATGTTGTATTGTTTCTTAAGGATTTTAAGGTTTTGGGACTTAACAAACGATAACTTTCCTGAAGAAATTGGAACCGGCAATGGCGACGATCTGATGCTTTTATGTAGTTATTCACCAGATGGTGGGAGCGTTGCTGTATGGTTAGTAAAATAGCTACACACCCGTACATTCCTTTGCTAATCTTGATCTTTGTATATTGAAAATGAGCGAAAAAATATTAAATCATTCTATTTCAGCTTTGCTTCTGGAAGTACAATATTCTACAAATCGCCAACGAAGATTCCGAGTTTGCTTCATCTATGCAGAATAACAGTGAGAAAAGCGCTTAAATCTTCCGTTGAGGAAGAAATGGAAAATACTCTCTCTCTTCCAAGGACGCTTTACCCTTTTCTCAGATACCAAGATTGGTGAAATTTTTTTATAAAATAAAAAGCATAACAATGTTTTTACCTTTTATACATTAAAAAGTTAAACTGGTATAAATTTTTAATTAAGCCTTATTTTTCTTCTACCCTTTTCCCCAAGATTGGGAGTAAGGTGCGTTACATGCATCGGAAAAGAAAAGCAGTAGGAGGATATGACAAAAGTCGAAAAGAAAGCCCAGCCATTACCGCGCCCCTCTGTACCATTAATAAGTAAGAACTCGTCGCAATCACAGAAAATCCATCCCTTAGAGCTTCAGCGGACCGCGTACGGATGCCTCACTAAATGGGTAAATCGTACAGTGTAGGGCCTCAAGCTCCTGGCCGCAGGTGGCCACAACGCATAGTCCCCTTACAAACACCCCGCCATGTGCTCCGTCCTATCATGCACCTTTCATTCTCGCCTCTGCGAAGAACTCACATTTCTCTCCTGCAAACATTCCTTTACTGTCTCAATCCATTTTTTCTTCGGTCTCCCAGCCGGTCTGTTCCCAACACTCACCACTATACATCCGCTTAACACAAACCGACCATCATTCATCCTTTCCACATGACCAAACCATCTCAACATACTTTTCATTTATTCTGTCGTTTACCCCTTTCTTCACACCCACACAACTCTCTAATACGTTCATTCCTCAATTTTATCAATTCTTCTGCACACCTGGCACGCGCCCTAGATTGTCCATACTGAACAGCATGAACTTTTAGATCTATACTTCTATTCCAGACCAGTCTCACTATTATACAATAACACAGGTAACAACCAATACCATCGATGCAAACACCCTAGATCAGCCGCAAACTTAGGTCCTTTTACATTCCACCCAACGTTTAATTGGCAAACCAGCCACCTTCGCTTGCCCATTCACAGGCTTTCCTACCTACACTGGCTGGCATTGCGATCCGTTCCCTTCTGCATGCATACACATTCCGTAAATATTTAAAAACCTCAGACACTTGTTCGCAGCTGCTCACATCTAACCTAAACTTCACAGCTGGAGGGCTATCCCTCACTCTACAACCATAACCTTACTCTTATCTACGTTTACTTTCAAACCCCTCCTTTTACACACCCTGCCAATCTTCTCAAACTCTCTTCAGATTCGCCACAAAGAACCAAATCGTCCGCATATAATAGGTAGGGTACCCTCCACTCGTCTCCATTCTCCATCATTTCCTGCCACCTCCACCTCTAATTCTTTCATAACCCCATCCATATATAAATTGAATAACCAAGGAGGCCTAACACAACCCTGTCTCACTATGCTATTAATACTAAACCAATCACCTTTGACACCATTTATTCTTACACACGCCTTATTTTTTAAAGCATAATTTTAAATAGTTTGAGGAATGTGATTGAACAATGATTGTTTTGAAAACTGTTTAAGTTGAAGATGATGATCACGAAGAACTACTACAGTATCAGAGAATTTAATATCTCATAATTTTAACTTTTAAGAGGAACTTACTTTTGATGGAATTAGATTGGTGCAACCTTGACTAATTGCATCAAGAGATTAGTGTAAATAAATTACTTATTGATCTGATATAGCCTAATATAATACATCTATAACTTAATAAAATACGGTTCATGTTGATTATCCGCCTCCAGATAAGTTCAAACATTTTTTTTAAAGTCTACGTAATCGAATAGTGTTGAAAGATCTCTTGTTGCCACATGCGTGTTTAAATCATTGATTTAAACACATTTAACAATGCAGAGTGAAATAAATAATAAAAAAAAATTAAATTATATATACGTTAAATAAAGGTTAAGAGTTTAGTTAGTTTACATAGATTTAAAGTTTTAAACCATATATACGTTAAGTAAAGGTTGTTAGTTTACATAGATGTTTTTTTTATTTTATTTTTTATTTTTAGAGATGTGAAGCTTTTTAGAGATGTGAAGCTGCTGCTTTAATACTAAAGTTTCAATTTGAATTTAGGCATTTTCACTTCAATTTTATGAAATGTGTTCGAATTCATACAATCGATATGTATTTGGAATTGGAGGCGAGTAACAGACATGATCGTAAAATACTTTAGAGGATTCGTATGCAGAAAAGACTAAATTTTTTGTTTTTAGGTTCTCTGCATAAAACTCAAATTTCAAATGTGCGAACCAAAATTGGCGGCAGAAATGGTTTTCATTTTAAACTTTTTCGTGAGAATTTATAAAGACCAGTCCAACAATTAAGAAAGTTCAGGAGTCTATGGATACCAGTGTGCGTCTTGCAAACCGAATGCAAACGTGAGGGAAAGAAAGGATTTTCTAATCGTTGGAAGGACTTTTAACCACTCAAGTGCAATGTGCCAGGTCTATGGTTTTCTGGTACAGCTTTAGTTGCTGAACCATGCAAATAAAACTCTCTAACCAATTTAAATTAGATGATGGAAGTCTTGACTACCTACCAACCTTGGGAGTTTATTCGAAATGAACTCGTCGGCACGAGTCTTACAAATGGTTGGATGATGGGAACAATGTCTGTTAAAGAGAAAGCTTTAAAAAAAAAAAAATTCCTTTTAAATCTCCCAAGAAATGTCAAATTTATACAAATAAAATCGAGAAAAAGTGATAATAAATAAAAATAACTTCCAATAATTTCCTGATATACACAAATGCATGCGATAATAACAATTGAAAGTACTAAGTAAAAAGGCACGAACTGTTAAAGATTTATTGGTAACATAAAAATATAAAAATATAATATAGAAGTCCTTCTTGTATGTAATGCATTTAGAAATATAATGATATTAAGGTCCTTTCTTGCACAAAGTTTGCTAAAAGTTGAGTTTTGTATCACATATCTGAACGCAATTCGACCCATCGCTTTTAGATAATTTGATCAAACAATATTTAAAAGGTGTGTAGCTATTTAGATGGTGGAACATGATTACCCGTCTATGAAACGATATAGGTACTGATTCTATTGTCCACTTGAAACTCGCTTCAATCCCTGAAAATTTATAGGTAAATACTACTGTACTAACTCACAATTAAAATAATGCACGCACACACACGTTAAGCAACTTAAGCTTATTAGGATAAAGGATAGGATAAATGAAGAAAAAAATTATAGGAATATTACATTAATACCCCATCATTTTGAGTTTTGTTAATTAAAAATCATGTTATAAGTAAAAATTTGCTGGAGTGTATTCATTGCTTTATTTTAAAGTTGTATAAAGATCATTTTAAAGCTCAAAAGAATTTAAATATATTACTTACCAAAAAATACCTCTGCATCATCACCACAAAGATCTACGAAAAAA
>JABUQX010101232.1:0-18943 GCA_015478945.1 Trachelipus rathkii | reverse complement strand
GATAAATATATTATATATATATAATATAGATATATATATATTAATATATACTATATAATTACTATATATAATATACTAGTATTATATACTGAAAAATGGGGGCAATCGATCCAAAATCACGCGGGTACTCAAAATGCTAGGGTTATGGAGACTTTATTGATTTTTTTTTGAAATTTTTTTTTATATGTTAATGTACTCCTTTAGGAGTAGAAGTAGTATAATATGTATTGGATTAATAATATCTAGCGATTAATGTTAGAAGCCGATAAGTAACCATTGCCCCACGATTTTTGGGGGGTGGGGCAATTCGGTCCACTTCAATTTTCACATCCCTAAGAAGTCCTCATTAAAAGCGGTTTTTATTTGATAAACTATGATAAGTCAGTTTTCATTTTTAAACATAATGGTATATACAATATTATTTAAAGAAATTGGATTCGATAACATAATAAAATGTTCGAGTTTGCCTGTTCATTTTTGTCAAATGCAAGACCGTCGAGCCATTGCTAATACAACGTAAAGATTTTATTTATTCTGTAAGGTTGCTATTTCTTTTTATTCTATACTCTATACAGAATCTAAGGAAATTCTTGACGTCTTTGGTGAGCGTTTTTTTAAAGATTTCGCGATGTGACAAAAACACGAACGCAAACTCTAGCGTCTTTACGGATATTACGTTTTCGTAAACCAAGTACAAAAAAACGAAAAAACGCTTAGCGGCTCTGGCAACATCATCATCAGAGATCCCTTGTATCCTCTGTCGTTACTTTTGCGGTAAGTGGGGTGAACCATCTTCGCTGAAAAAAATGTACAAATTAATTGTGAAAAACTTTACCTACCCATCTTGCTGTAAAAGGTGTAAAAATTATGTTTAAACATTATATTTTGGACATCTCTTTGTAAAAGAGTATTAAAAATTTTAATTTAATGAAGATTTTATCAATAGTTTTTGGGGAAAACTTTATACCTTTTACTACAACTATGGCCATTGCAGTAAAATTTAAATTTTTCTCCAACTCTTACTATTGAACATTCTTTTAAAGATTTCTCATCTCTTTTCTTGCAAAATTAGGTTGAAAATTTCTATAAAAAAAAACTAGCAAACTCCAATCGTTTTGGCATATATCAAACAAATCACTGACATTCATTTCTAAACTTTACGCTGACAACTCCACTTAACACAACCGATGCATATAAACTTTGAAGCGAGACTGATCCGATTTTTTGTATTTTATCATATCTATTACAAATAATCGATTTACAACTAATCGATTGTAATATTACCAATATCAATGGTATCGTAATTCCCATAAAACATATCGCAGTGGACTTAGTTTTTATTATTCTGCCGGCTCGGAAAAGTAAAACATTAAGTTAATTACGATATATATACATATATAAGATATATATATACTATAATATATAGTATATTATATATATATATATATATATATAATATATATATATCATATATAAATATATAACTATAATACGGTATATATATATTATTATATATTATATAATATTATATATACTATATATATATATATATACTACTATAATATATATAATATATATATATATATATATTATTAGGATGGGCCGGATTATCCGGCAGTCTTTAGATAGCGTCGGGTATCGTGGGGTGACGTAAATAAAAAATTTTAACTTGCTCTCGCGGTAGTACTATAAGTTTTATTTAGATCATCTTGAATTCTAGAGAGTTTTTATATTTTAAAAAATATTAATAAATAGTAAACTTGGTATCACTTAAATAGAATTTCACATTTGAAGAAGTTTTTTTTAACTGTTATAAAATGAAAAGTTATGGACAGATTTTAATTATATAATTTTTCAGTGTATAACAGTTTGTACGTATGTTAACTTAAACTGGGCAAAGTAAACTTTCTGTTCCAAACAGTGTCATTAGTTGGTTAAATCGCCGTGGCCTAATCTTTCGGGCCCCACGATTCACCTCCCCCCCCCCCCATAAAAATTGATGATGGGGTGAAATTGAGCCACCTTGTTATGCTTATTTTTACTGTAGCCATATTGTTTGACATTGTTTATTACTTCATAGGCTAATTTAAAATATAATAAACAGTTACTTATTTTAAGTAAAATTAAAATAAAAAGTGAAATTTTACATATGGAAAATTATGAATTCAAAAAAGCTTGTCAAAATTATGTCCCATTGAATGGGAGTGAATTGGGCCACGCACTTTTATTCTTATTTTACTTATCATTTATTGAAATTTTAATTACTTATAACTAATTAATATAATAAACAATTACTTATATTAAGTAAAAATTGAATATAAAATGGAATTTATACATAAAAGAGTAATTTAAAAAGATGACCCGATTCACCCCTCAATGGTGGTTCCGATTCACCCCTTCAAGGTGAGTTTAAATGAGCTTTATTTAAACATTAATAAAACTATGATTATTAGAATTACCATTATGTATTTTTTTGCGTGTGCTTATGAACCTCGTACCCAGTATAGGCACTGATGTTCAGGAAAACAAAAAATTGCAAAAAGTCCTGATTAAGGGAGAAGTGCGGGAGACGAAGTTATACCTAAAGTGGCCCACGTCACCCCGCCCCACGCTATATCCGGATTTTATATATATATATATATATATATATACCGTATATATATATATATATATATATATATATATATATTATATATTAATATATATATATATTATATATATATATATATATATATATATATATATATAATGAACCAAGGATCAGTTTCGCTAACCCTAGTAGCTGAAGAAAAGCACTGTATAGTAACATAAAATTGAATACATTTTTGAATTCAGCATACATTGTAATGCAAAGAACCAAAAAAAAAACTTTCATTATATAATTTGGACCATTGATTCCAAAATAAATATTGCAGATTCGATTCGTTTCAAACTTAATTTACAACATTACCCATAAAAAATTAACGTGTTTCTTTACGTTATAATTCATGAACTTTGAGGAACGATAAAAAATAAGTTGAGCAAAAATTAACAATTAAAAATCAAAAATTAAAGTTAAATTAAATTGCGATATAGGTTAGGTTTAGGTCAGGGTCAGGTTCACCAAAAAAAATTTAATTCGCCTCTACGAACATCTATCTATCATAGAGTTTGTGTGTAGTGACGTATTTCGCACATTAACATTGAATAAGAAAATATTGCGGGAACGAGAGAAGTATCGTCCATGAAATATTTTTATTATTGTACTTTTTTAACGTACTTTATTTTATTTCTTCATTTTCCTCCATACAATGTCACTGAATTTCGAAAAATGTATTCAAGTTTTACGTAGCTTTCATTAGTTTTTTTACATACAGGGACATCTAATCTGAGGCTGACATATTATATATAATATATATATATATAATATATATATATAACGTATATATATATATATATATATATATTATATATATATATATATATATAATGATATATAATATATAATATAATATATATATTATACGGTATATATATATATTATATATATATATATATATATATATATATATAAATATATTATATATATATATATATATATTATATATATATATCAGAGGGGGACTAATCTGTTTATATCTTTTCTTTTTAGGGATTTATACTTTTTGAGGTTGGACGAAGTGATTTTGGATTTTTGTGCAAGTTGAAGGTATTTATTACTTATTTATAAAATGACTTCAAACAAAAAACTAAACTCTGTAACGACCAGTGGCTTGACGTCAAACTGAACCCACAGTTTATCAGGTGGTTGGGAAAAGGACCTGATAGTTCCAAGGCAAACTGTAAAGTATGTAAAAATAACTTTGATCTATCTAACCATGGGACGCCAAGCCGCAAGTGTTCACATTGCAAGAGGGGGACAACACTCATTGAATTTAATCAAACTCAGCAGGACCAACCATATTGTTGAAAAACTTTTTCGTTATGTTTTCTAATAATACAAAATTAGTGAAAGTTGTGTGCACTGAAAATTATGCCAATCCATCAACTTCTAATCATACTCAACCGATTGTAAATGGACCCTGAGTGTTCTATTAATAAACCAACCAAAATCAGTTTCATCTTTTTGCCAATAAAGATATGTTACAGGATCTGAAATCATTATCGGGCATTAAAGAGGTGGAATTGATAAATGTCTTTAAACGTTCCGTGTGCAGATATAAGCGGGACAACCATTTAAATTACATGTTTCCAGAAGGTGCAGTAAGCTTCAAATTTGTAAAATCGGGGCGATAAATGTAAATATGTGATTAAACCATGGACTTGCTCCCTATTTTCTAGAAACCAAAAGCACAATACACTCTACTTTGCAGTGCAAGCTCTTTCACCCCTTGAATTAAAATCAAAACATATTTTGGCGATGGTGTTGTCTTTCTAAGGGTAGACTTGAAAATTAGTTTTTTTTCTATAGTACCTGGGAATCAATGTTATGTGGAATTGTGGCAAATTATTAAATTAGGACTGATATTTTCGCATGGAAATGGGACAGTGGAAGGAGGGTTTTCTATAAATTAAGCAATTTTAGTGGAGAATCTGAAAGAACATAGTCTGATTTCTCAAAGAACAGTGCACAATGCTATAAGATCTCATGAAAGTATTCATAAAGTTCCTATCACTCAATAAATGTTGACAAATGTAAGAGCTTTGCCACTAGGCAATATGAAGAACATACCTCAGAGTCAAAACAGAACCAAGAAGAAGAAGCATTAATAAAAAGTGAAAAAGAAAATTCATCCTACAGATCTATAAACTTGAAGAGCAGAGAAAGATGTTAAAACTGAAAGCTTTGACAGAAGAAGACGCTATAAAATCAAAAATTCAGATGCTTGAGAAGAAAAAGTTAACCTAAATCTCCCCATTTAGAACTTTTGTGATCACAATGGACGTTATTCACCAGTGTCCATTAATGTAAGCTTTTAGTCTATTTCCTTTTTGTATAAATAAAACTGTTTACTTTTGGAAAAAATAAAAAAGGAGTGCATTGGACGGCTATGGGGAAAGGTATAGGCAGATTACTAAAAAAAATAAAAAAAATTTAAATTCATCCATGATGCATGAACAGTTCTAAAGTAAATTTTCAATAATTCTAATGTATGAAACTGACGTAAGATAGGCTCTGCAATAATGATAATGATATTGTATAGCAAAATAACGAAACACGCTGCGTCAGGGAAAATTTGCGGATTTGGTCAGGGAAAGTCAGGGAAATCAAATTCAAAATTTCAGTGTGAACTCTGTCCAGGCAATCCTTTACGGACTCAATCCACTTTTTCTTCAGTCTCCCAGCCGGTTGATTCCCAGCACACTCACCATTATACAGTATATCAACCAACCAACTATCATCATCCTTTCCTCATGACCACAAACCATCTTAATGTACTTTTCATTTATTCTCTCATTTACCCCTTCTTCAACCACACAACTCTCTAATACATTCACTCCTCATTTTTCAATTCTTCTAACATCTAACATGTCCCTCAGATGGTCGTATCTAAACACGTGTATACTTTAGATCGAACCCTCTTATTCCACGACCATAGTCTCACAACCAAAGCATCTAACATAGTGACAACAATCCCTCATCTAAAACCCTATTGCACTCAATACTTTAGTTCGGCTTTTACATTCACCAAGATTTAAAAATTCACCAGCCACCCACCTGCCAGTTCACACACTTTCGACTAGCCACTTGCTCATCCCAGTCCATTAACTTTAATCCAACATATATCCTAAAATATTTAAACTCAGACACTTGTTCTAGCTGCTCACCAAATCTAAGTATAACTTCACACTGGAGAATGTCCGCATCACAACTATAACCTACTCTTATCTCGCTTTACTTTCAAACCCTTCCTCTTTACACACCCTGCCAAACTCTCTACCAATCCTCTCAACAACTCTCTTCAGGCAATGCGCTACACCAAACCAAATTATTCGCATGAAATAGTATAATATATATCATTCTAACACCATCCTTTCTGCCACCCCCACCTCTTGTTCTTTCATAACCACCAAATCCATATACAAATTGAATAACCAAGCGAACCATAACATATCCCGTGCATTACTCCCACCTATTAATAGTTAAGCCAATCAACTTTGACTCCATTTTTCTCCTTACACACGCCTCTCAGTAGTCGATCATATGATGACTGAGAAAATGTAGAGAGATTAGAAGAATAAATAATACTAGATTTTATGTATTTGCACAGGCGTAATTATGAGGATTAAAGGGAAGCTCAATGCAGCGTGCTTAAGGAAATATTGGTGTTGCGTGGAAGCTTTCTGAATGGAATCGAATATACTATATATACTATTGATTCCCATTCAGAAGCCTACCACCAACACCATATTTCGCTAACACCTGCCATAGCTCTGCCGTCGTGCTCATACGCTTGTTGCAAATACATACAATCTAGATATATTTATCTTATTCTTCTAATCCTTCTCATTTTCTCCAGTCATTTGTTCAATAAGATTTCGATCCACACATTCCTCTACCACTCTTATAGATATGCACCTTGTTCTGCACTTAATCAGCCTTCGAGTCACTCGGCGCCGACTCTTCGACCAAAATACCAGCATATATCTTCCCTATAACATCAATAAACTAATTCCCATATAATTTCCTAAAGTTACCCTTACCCTTATATAAGGGTATTACTGCTCTCCTCCAATCTCAGAACTATACCATAAATGTTTTGGTTACATAACTTCCAAATCCAATCAATCACCATGCTCGCCTCCGTTCTTGATCTTTCACCACCAAATTTCATCTATACCTGCAGACTTACCATTCTTCAACTATTTACCATTCTTTAACCTCCTCCTTACTAATGACCTCGTCCCCAAAATTACCTATTCCTTCTTGCACCAATCAAACCCTTACAATTTACTACACCTCTTCTCTACTGCAATGTTATGCATATTGTTCGAAGTGTTCCTTTCCACACTCCCCTTACACCATTTCATCAGTTACAAAAGCCCCATCCATATTCATTATTCTAGGCAGATTCCCCTTCTTCTCATAATTTATCTTTATAATTTATAGTATATATATATATATATATATATATATATATATATATATATAATATAATATTATATATATATATATATATATATATATATTATATATTATATATAATATATATATATATATATATTATAAAAGTATAAATGCCCTCTAAAATGCCCAAAGAAAATAACTTTAAAAATTTACAGCATTGCGAATGCGTTTTTTGTAACTATTGTTTTCCAAGTTTCTAAATCTATTGACGACGCGGTCTTTTTAGCAACATTGTGCTTGGCCCAAAGGATGAACCCTACATTGACGAGACAGTGATTGTTCTTTGTAGTCTTGTAAATCCCAAGTGTGGATTTTTTTTGGCTATGACAAGCCCTCATTTAGGGGTAGAAGGGGGGGGCTTTCCTTTCAACTTGCATCATGTTCTACTTTTCTGTTATGTTGCCACACCTCCCCACCAATCTTGGGAAATAAATAATATTATATTATTATTTTATTATTATTATTATTAATTATATATTAGACCGTTCTCTGTTATTCATAGTTACCCATTCTTCATCGAATAATTTAGACAATGAGGCGCTTAACTTACATATTAAGCAAGAGCAGCCAACAGCCTCAATTAAGGACGAATTGGTTATTCTCAGTGAATTATATTATCAAGATCCTCAGGTAAGTCTTGTTAGTTTTCTCATATCTTTGCATTTATTAATTGGAATTACTTATATACCGGAGAGACGGCATCTCCGAATCTATTTTTTTTTTTTTTTTTCTTTTTTTTTTAGCATATATATATTGTGTAATTTTTTGATAACTATTTGTAGAGTTTCAATTAAGAATTATGGTACTTTCTATTTGTTATTTTAAATTTCTTCTTATTTCAACCTCACTATTCCCACATAATTGGGTGGGAAACATATGCCGTAAACAGAATAGTTTATAAAGAACAATCCAAAGTCGAATAGAAAGCCTCTACCCTCTAAAAAAAATTAAAAACTTCATACCCTAAGAGTTCCAGACTGTCACAGCCAAAATCCTTCCAGAAGTTTCACAACACCTAAAATCCCAATGGGTATCTTCAGCAATGTCAGGAGTAATCTTTATTCTGTTGCCAGTTTCACAACCATTTCATTTCTCAAACTACGACCATTTATCATTTATCACCATCTACACTTGTGATAAAATTACATTAATTCCTTCAGACAGCTCTAACTTCACTTATTCATATTCTTAGTACAACTCTGCAGAGTTGTTTCCCCAACCACTCAACATCTAGCCACTGCTATACACAACCACACTATAAATCCATCCTTTCATATGACAAACCATCTTAAATCACCATTATTTTCTACCATTCACGCCTTTCTACATACCACTATAAACCTCCCCCTAACAGCATCATTCCTCATTTATCAATCTTCTCACACCTAAGCACGACCCTAAATATCCATCTAAGCAGACTACACCTTACATCTCTACCTCTTATGCCACAATCATAGTCTTATATTACATACAAGCTATTGAACACGAATCTGAACGTCGAAACGCCGTAATAATGAATCACAACTTGAGTATTTTTTTCTGAATCATGCTCCCAGTAATTGAAAAAAGATAGTTTTGCATAAATAAGCACAAACCTACACTAAAGTTAATGATTATGGTTAAAGTAATCAGAAGTTAGCATGCTGCATACTATCAATTTACTCTCTTGTGCTTTGATATAATGTTTGACTGCAGAATACATTCATACAATTTGACTATTCTAATATCGTCGTATATTAATGTCTTATATATATTACCATTCTGCAATTATATCATGATTTTAAAAGTACAGTACAAATGTCTGATAACTTGGAGGTAACTTAAACAGAGGGAAAAGGTTTCGACGAAACCCCTTATATGGATCAAACTGTACTTATGAAATAAACTTAGTAGCACAGAAAATTTGATTAATTCCTTTTATATCCACATATATGGATGACATAGTTGTACTCACTGACAATATCTTTTTTTTGCTCGTATTCTTTAGCATTACCTAAAACATTTTCATCTAGTATTAATTATATTATTATTTATTATTTATTATACTAATATATATATATAGTATAATATATATATATATATATATTATATATATATATTATATATTATATATAATATACTATATACTAATAATATAATAATATTATTAATATATATTAATATATATAATCTTTCCTCTTTCAGCTTCACCTTCCTCTTTGCCCAAATGGTTTAAGGTGTGACAAGCATCGGCAAAAAGAAAGCAGTATGAGAACATGTACAACGTCGAAAAGAAAGCCAGCCTACCCCCCCTGTACCATTAATAGTGAGAAGCTCTCACAGAACAGAATAATCCACCTAAGCATCATAACCGCGAGAACCCTCACTAGGTAAATCGTCAATGTAAGGTCATCCCCTGGGTGGGCCACAACCATGCCACCATACAAAACCCCGCCATTCTCCTATCATGCACCTTATTCTCGCCTCCTGCCAAAAGGATTTTTTCTTCCTTCAATCTATTCGTTCTCAGCGTCTCGTGGTCTGGTTTTTCGTATCAGCCGTCTTCTCCATATCACACTCTCATATCCAAATCCGCTTTACCCAACGGACTTCATTCATCCTTTCACATGACCAAACCATTCTCTTTTACTTCATTATTCTCTCATTTTACCCCTTCTCTTCAAACACACCTCACTCTTAAATTCTATTCCCACTTATTAATTCTTTCCACACCTAGCATGCCCCTTAAGATTGTCTCTGAACACATTGAATAGATCTATACTTCTTATCCAGACCATAGTCTTCACTACCTACAATAACAAGAAACTACAACCTCATTAACATTCTTGCGCAAAGTATACAATGCTTGCATGCAAGATCTTTAATTGCACCATCCACCTCCCCATACACACTTCTATACCATCTCTCATCATCGTTCCTTCCGGCCACTACATACTAAATATTTAAACTCAGACACTGCTTCACTGCTCATCATCTAACATAACTTCACACCAAGGACTGTCTCACTCACAACAATAAGCGAACTCTATCTACGTTTACTTTCAACCTCCTTTTACCATACCCTGCCAAATCCCTCCTACCATTCCTCTCAACTCTCTTCAGATTCGCCAACAAACCAAATCATCCGCATTAAATAGGTAGGGCACTGTCCCTCTTATTCATTCTCCATCCATCTACACACGGCCTGCCATCCCAGCCTCGAATTCTTTAATAACCCAGTAGATGATCATCATTTTGCGAATTGCCAAGTTGAGCGATCAATATGATGACGGCAGCTGCGATCCAAACCATCACCATTGAATTAGTAATGACAAATGGCCCAAATTTCGTCAATCATACTTTTATTCCATCAAAGCCACCACAACATCCATATATATAAATACCTCATAAGACTTCCCTAATTAACTCTACTCATAACGCCTTGTAAATCAATAAACCAATATAATTTATTTCTCTTCTCCTCATTTTCTCAATCATTGTTTCAATGTAGATTTGAAATCCACATCTCCTCTAACCACCACTAAACGCAACTGTTCTCACCAATCATCCTCAGTCACGCACGCACATCTTTCGACCAAAATCCCGAAATAAATCTTCCAACAATGCTCAAAATCTTTATTCCCCTATAATTTCTACAGTTCCCCTTCTCCCTATACCCTTATACAAAGTACTATTACCACTCTCTCAATCCCTTTGAACTTATCCTCATAAACCTTTATAACACAACTC
This sequence comes from Trachelipus rathkii, assembly GCA_015478945.1. Classification (NCBI taxonomy): domain Eukaryota; kingdom Metazoa; phylum Arthropoda; class Malacostraca; order Isopoda; family Trachelipodidae; genus Trachelipus; species Trachelipus rathkii. Next base: position 8,106 of record JABUQX010101232.1, on the reverse strand, counting down.
CAATCCTATCAATCACCATTCTCACCTCCGCTCGTTATTATATAATAGTACTATATTATAATATTATATTAGTATATAAATAAAATATATAATATAATATTATAAATATTATATATATATATAATAGTATAAATATAATACTTATATTAAATATATATATGTTGTTCATGCAATAACCGACCAGAAATAATTGTATTAAATCACATACCTAAGTAATATACTGAGCTTTTTTTTCTATGCTACCTGTATCATAATCAATAACAATATATATATATATTATATAACTATATTATATATATTATATAAAATATAATATTTAAATATATTATTATATATATATACTATAATATAAGGTAATATATATATAATATTATATATATATAATAAATATATATAGTATATATACTATAATATATATATAATATATATTATATATATGACAATAGGTAAAGAAAAAAAAGTTTATATATATATACTATATATAATATATATATAATAATAATATATTATATATATATATATATATATATATAATAAATAATCTTTATAAGTTTATTATAAGATTATAATATATATATTATATATAATATATATATATTATATTATAATAGAACTGCTTAGCATGAAAAAAAAATAATTTGCGATTAGCAATATACCCAACATTTACTATCTATACTATATATATAAATAATATTATAATATATACTAATTATTTTAATTATATATATATAATATATATCATATATATATTAATATAATATATATATATAGATATATATATATTTTTAATATATATATTTTTATTTATAATAATATATAATATATATTATATACAATTTAGTAATATTAGTAATATATATAATATATATATATATTATATATAATAATATATATATATTATTATTAAAAAAAAATATATATATAATATATTATATATAATATATATATATCATAATATATATTAATAATATATCATCATCAACCACCTTTTTCCCAAGACTGGGTGTAAGGGCGTGACAAGCACCGAAACGAAAAAGTAGTAGAAAGAATATGACACAAGTCTGAAAAGAAAAGACCTTACCTCCCTTTTATACCTATAAGTGAGAACTCGCTGCAGTCAGAAATCTTACCTAGAGCTTCATAGGACACAAGCAAAGGACCGCTCACTATGGCTCTTGCCAATGTGGGTTCATCCCAGGCCCAGGTGGGCCAAACCAAACCCTCAGAAAACCCTGCATTCACTCCTATTATGCACCTTTACTTCTCGCCCTGCAAACTAATTTCACTCCTCCAGACAATCTTTTGCTGACTCAATCCACTTGTTTTCGGTCTCCCAGCAGTCAATTCCCACACACTCACTACTACATCGCTAACACAACCGACGGTCATTCAATTCTTCATATGACACAAACACATCTCAACTACCTTTCTATTTTCTTAACGTAATTTATTCTCTCTTTAACCTTTCTTCAACCATAACTCTCTATACTTTCATTCTCTCATTTTATCATATTCTATTCACACTAACACGCCCCTAAGATTGCCATCGAACACGTTGAACTTTATTTAGATCTATACTTCTTATTGTTCCACAACATTAGTCTCATACTATACATTAAACAACAGTTAACAAACACCTCATGTAAGACCCTAAAACACTCAAGACTTAGTCCTTTACGTCCTCCACCAACTATTATCATCACCAGCCACCTGCCTTGCCATTTCACAACTTTCCTACCACTCTGCATCACCGTTCCCTTTTCATCAATATATATCCTAAAATTTAAACTCAGACACTTGTTCCAGCGCTCACCATCTAACATAACTTCACATGAGGACTGTCCTCACTACAACCAATAAACCTTACTCTTATCAGTTTACTTACAACCACCTCCTTTTAAAACACCTCCACAATTTTCTCTACCAATCCTCCAAACTCTCTTCAGATTCACCACAACAATAACCAAATCATCCGCATATAATAGTAGGGGCACACTCCACTCACCTCTATTCTCCATCAATTCTAACCACAATTCCACCACCCCATCTCAAGTTCTTCAACCCCATTCCATATACAAATTGAATAACCCAAGTGGTACATAACACATCCCTGCCTCACTGCCACATATTAAACCAAATCACATTTTGACACCAATTTATTCTTACACACCTTCACTATCTCATATATCTTTGATAATCAGAAGCGACAAACAACACCATACAATACTAACACTGCCAAGAAGTTCCCTATTAATCCATTATAGCCTGTTGCGCACCATAAACCTAAAAAACATTATCTTTTCTCCTTATTTCTCAGTCATTGTTCAATGTGAAATTTGATCCACACAACCCTCTACACTCCTAAGCTGCACAATTTTCTTCACAATCTCAGTCCTTCAGTCACTCGACGCACTCTTTCGACCAAAATCACAGCATATACCTTCCCTACAACACTCACTGAAAACTTATTCTGTGTAATTTCTACAAAATTTCTCAAATTTAATGATAACTTTTATTTTTTACGATATATTTATAAGTAATATTATTCTCTCCTCCAATCCCTTGGAAACTATACCCTCCATAACCTTATTACACAACTTATCTCAAATCAATTTCTTCCCATGCATGGTTACATTAGTGAGATCATTTCACTAGTAAATAATCATATACCTGCATATTTACCATTTTCAACTTTTCTCTACCAATACCTCCTCCTTACTAAATAAATACCTCATCTCCAAAACCATTCCCTTCTGCACTATCAACCCACACACATTTTCACTAACACGCCGATCATTATACGTGCAGATTTCAGAAGTTCTTCAACTCCCTCACATCCATTCATCATGTACAAAAGCCATCCATTCATATATTCTAAGCATATCCCCTTATTCTCTTCTTAACCTTTCGCGCTTCTTACCAGGAGAGCTTCCTATTCCCCTGTATGTCCCTATTTCATCCTTCTTCCAAGTGTTCACTTAACTCTTCTTTCTCCTAGTATGCACACTTTTAGTAATTTCTTTTCTCTCATTTAAATAATTACAAGCATCTTTCTTTTGGAACTTCATCATTTGCTTTTAGTACATCAAACCACGCTTCTTTTACTTACCGCTATTATACCTCTTTCTATCCACCATTCGCCGTTAAACATTTACTTTCCTACTTAGCAACTCCACACACTCCTGCATACTAACAATTGCTTCCTTCATTTGCCCCAATTTTTTCAGATCACTTGTCACTATCAACCATTTACTAGCGAGCGCTTCTACATACTTTATCCTATGTCTTATAACTAACTTCCATCTCTTAATTTACCACTTCCTTTCTATCACTTCACTCCATCAATCCCCCTACTTAACTGTAATTTACATAAACAACATAATGATCCACGAAATCCATTCTAACCCCTCACGAATTTAACATCCAACACATACTCAACATCTCCTTCATCACCAACAAAAAATCAAACTTTCACTTCGATACCATCTCTATACCAGCAAAACTATATAAATTAGTATATTACATTATGTTTAAAGAAAATTATTACACACATACCTCTCTCTACAGAAATCAAACACCTTCTACCATTTCATTTCGCCCGTCACATAACACCTGTTTATCATCCTTTTTTGAATCACCTATTCCAACCATCAGCGTCCCACACTATTCAATCTGAAAGCTCCACCCACCCCATCCAGAGCATCATTCATCATCATCATATATATAATATATAATTATATATATAATATATATAAATATGATATTAATATATATAATATATATAATAATATATATATATATTATTAACTACTTTAACGTGCTTTATCACTATGCAAAGGAATTAGCACGAGAACACATGAAATCAACTTTTTAAGGTCCATACCAAACCAGCCCACAACGTGTTCGCAGTCAGTTTTAATATAATTATATTATATTAATAATAATATATAGAATTATATATATATATATATATTATATTATATATATAATAATTATTATTATTCTACACTCATTATCGATGATGGTACAACGAAAGAAAAGGCTCCAAAAGATGACTAATAGACTTAAAGATTACCAAAATACTGTGAAAAAAAGGATAACAATAACTAATGTGCAAAACCTCTGTTGCAAATGTTTATTTAAATTTTAAAAGTAATAAGAGTTGAAAAATCATCTGAATTTGCATAAAAGAAAGTTTAAATGAGAGCATGTCAACAATGACTTCTGGTTAAATTTGTCATTAAAACCTGAAATGAGTGGAAGAATGAACCCTCAACACCATGAAACCCACATTGGTTGCGCGCTGACTCAAGTGAAAAGTTCCTGGAAGCAGGACCCATTACGGCTAGTAGCTTTGATCAACCATAAAGAGAAGTTGTCAGGATACCTTTAGTTGCAGATATTGTATTTTACTTTAAAAACAAAGATTGAGTTGACGAACACCATGAAAGAAACATAAGATAAAAGTTATAAATTGCCATTGCATTAGATGTACATTACAAGGAATTGAAATTCATCTGCTAACTCACAACAATTTGAAATTATTAAAGTTCTTCTAAGCTAATGAATGTAATCAGAAAAAGTAACTTAAAAACTCATATGGTTATCACAGCAATTAAATTATTTACAAATTGTTCTGGTGCAATATGAATAATCGAGAATAAATGTCTAAAACTCATTGCTAACTCACAGTCAATTAAAATATTTAATGTGCTATGTGTTGTAAGCTTATGAATTTATGGACACAGTCAGGCTTATTCATGTTAGCTTCTAAATCACAGCTAGATGATCTGTTATACTAGATTAATAATAAAAACTTAAAAATTCATTGCAAACAGCCTGGGATTGAATAATTTATGTCAATTTGACATAAAAAAAGTTTTTTTCTGTGTTGGCTGGCGAGGTCTTAGTCAATCATAAAGGCACGACTTAAGCTCTCATATCTGTTAACTCACAGCAATTTTAATATTTAAATGTATCTTGAGGTGTTGACTATGATTAATCAGAAGATAGCTTAGATTTACACTATTACGCATTCAAATATATAAAATATTTTAAATGTCTTGTTAATAACTATCTGAAAAGAACTTAATTACCATGCTTACGCATCAAAAATAAATATATAAATGCTTCTGAATTATCCTATGAGTGTAATCGCAAAGAACACTTAAAAAGACAACAATTACTACCATCAGAATAGAGAGGTCCGGTATGTGTGTCACCGAGTTGTATTGAACTTCCCCGAAGTTGTTTACCGTGTCGTTGGTGGGGAGGCTCGCAAAAAATATCAGAATCCCAAAATTATTACAACTACAGACCAAATTATATAATACTGAAATATAACAACAAATGAATCTTCACGAGAAAATAATAATAAAAATATACTTGACCAGGGAGATCTGGAACTGGTCCGCCCTTCACAGCTGGAGAAGGTTGAAGGGGACGAGCTCCGACGCAGCAAGCTATCTTCAATACACTGATCTGAGAAGGATCCATGAATACAGACCATCTCATTAAGTAGGCTGTCTTTGGGTGCTAATAACGATCCCCATTCTGTCAAGAACCACAAAAAGTAAAGATGTTACACCTCGAATCCGTGAGGAGTAAAAAAGATTCAAGGTCTGAGAAGAAACTGAAAATTGTTCTATACATATAAGTAAGCATATAAATTCCAAAAAAAGTTACTCTGAAAGAACAAAATAAATGCTATTAAAAAGAGCAATAGTAGAAAAGAAAGTTTGAAAACAACACCATAGAGTAATCAATAGCATAGCTACTTAATATTAGAATCGCGAGAAACTCCAATAATGAAGAAAACAGATTAAGCAAGATAAAGAAGAAGTGATAATATATTTGAGAAGAATATAGGCCGAAGACCACGATGGATTTTGACTTACGGAAAGGAATGAATTTTTAATGAAAGTTATTTTATAAATTTGATAACTTATAGCAAGAAAATACATGAGTGAAATATGGAAGTGGGTAGTGAAAGAAAAAATATTCTCCCCAAAATACTCATGAAATATCACGATTCGAGAAGCTTTATAATCAGTCACTAAAAAACAAATGTAATCAAAAACTAGCAAATCAGAATATATGTAAAAATAAGAAAGAACCAGAACAAAGAAAAAACGAAGTCTACACTACCATCTATGAAGAAATGAATTTAATAAAAAGGGAAGCTCATTAAACAGATTAGAAAATGAGTTAGAATTAACAACTAAAGAGGTAGAAGAAATAAGAAAAATAAGAAAATAAAACACAAGAAAAACAAAGTAAAAGAATAAATGGAAATGAAACTCTGGTATGCCTAAGAATGAAAAAAATATCATAAAATTATTCAAAATAAATGTTCTTTATATATAAAAATAATAGAATGCAAAAGAGGAAGAGAATTTGAAATGAATAGTGTCTGATGAAAAGATATGAACACTGGGAAATGAGACCAAAGAATCGGGGAAAAGTATCTATAGTGAAATGAAATAACTATTACATATGATGAAGTGGAAAACCAAATCACAGATGAGGACAGATAAATAGAAAGAAGCAGAATGAAAGAAATTGTAATATTCAAAATCCACTACAGAAGAACAAAAATCAACTGAGAGTGAGTAAGGAATTGTGGTTAAAATATCCATTATTAGGAGCAAATCTATTACATTTAGGTATAGAAAAAAAAGTATAAAGAGTATAAACAAGATCTAGTAAATTACAGCTCTAATTTATAGAATGCAGGAATTGTCACAAATGCTATCCCTGGATTATTAACCACCAAAATGGTATATCACTGAATAAAACGGCTTATTTATGCTCTGCTAAGCAATAAGCGACACATTAGGAATTAAAACAAAGGAACTATAAAAACACAAAATAGAACTATAACAAAGAGGAAAAAAATCACTGAAATCAGAAGGATTAACAGAAATAAGAAAACCTAAAAAAGAAATATCATATGCTCGCATCCAAAATGAAATTACTGCACCACCACAAGAAGAAAAGTTGCAGAAGTTACTATATAAGAGAGGTGGAAAATGGGACCCACTGTGCATGCAAATTAGAGGAAAGGAGAAACTAAATCTAGTTGCAATGTTAAAAAAGACAATAATATGAAAAAGAAAAAGAAAAAATACAGAATAGAATTATTTTAGAAGGACCTTGCAAAAACTTAGAGAGATTAAGTAAGGGATAACGAATTAGTAGAAAAACCACCACCATAAAAAAAGGAACGATTTTATGAAGAATTTATGAATAAGTGAAAGTTCAATCCTAAATAAGGGAGCGGTAATTTGAAAGAGAAATGGTAAACAACCCCATAATAACAGCGATCTTACCAATGAGAGTGAAGAATCACGAAAATGAATAATAATGTACTATTAAAAGATGGAATTTGGAAGCACCAGGCGCAAAGATCAAGTACAAAATGTGTAGTTAAAAACTAAAAGTACTAATAAAACCTCTAACAGAGAATTTTAACAAACTAATAGAAAAACAGAAGAAATTCCAGAATGCTCACTTAGCGAATTACTCATTAAAAAAAATAAAAAATCCAAAAAATTGAAGAAACAAAATTAGCGAGCAAATACCGCCCAATCACATGCTTACCAACCATACAATAACTTTACTGATTCATTCGAATAAGCTGTAGCAACACACTATAGTAGAACGACATATATAATGTAAAACAAAAATGTTGCAGTATATATATTATGGAACATAAGGATAATTATTAATAAACAGATTGATTATGGAAAATAGATAGAAAGGGCTAGAAACATCTTCAGCTATGTATATCGAATTACAAATGAAGCATACACGATAGCTCCCTCATAATGTGATTAAGGAAGTACTTAAGATCTACAAAATTAATGACCTGGTATTACATAAAGATCAGCAATGAAGAAATTGAGACAGTCCAAGAATTTATATTTAAAGGACAATATAAAGTAATAAGGGAATAAAAAGTAAAAAGATGTATCTTTCTCAAGGAGACTCTATCCCCTATTGTATCATATGGCTTTTCTTCCAATCCCCCTAAAAAATAGAGGTGACCCCACACTAAATTAAATAAAAGAAATTTTTTTTTTTATAAACTTTGGAAAATGACAT
>JABUQX010101231.1:17500-25000 GCA_015478945.1 Trachelipus rathkii | reverse complement strand
CATCTGTTGAAGCTGAAAGATGCGTTTCTAGATTAAAAAGAATTAAAACCGTTATTCGGAATACAATGGGACAAGATAGACTGAATGCCCTCGTTGCGCTTGCAACTGAAAGATATATTGTCCTCAATTGTTTTTTTGACATCTTGTGATTGACTTATATGCAAGTCAAAAAACGACAAGAATGGACTTCAGATACAAATTTCAAAAATTTACAATTTAATTATAGAGTAAGCAATTTATTATTTTCATATTTTATTTTAAATCATTCGGAATAGGTAACTTTTTTTAATGTAAGTGTGTTACCGATAAATATAGTACATATATATATATATATATAGATATATACCCATATATAATATATATATATATATATATATATATATATATATATATATATATATATATATATATATATATATATATATATATATATATATACTATATACTATATATATATATATATATATATATATATATATATATATATATATATATATATATATATATATGTATATATATATATATATATAAATATATATATATATATATATATATATATATATATATATATATATATATATATATATATATAACATATATATATATATATATATATATATATATATATATCGCACACACTATCCCTCAAATCAGGAAACGCCACTGATATATATATATATATATATATATATATATATATATATATATATATATATATATATATATATATATATATATATATATATATATATATATATATATATATATAATAGATAAATATGTATATATATATATATATATATATATGAAAGAAGATATAAAACTAAGAAACATTTGTATGGATAATTAAATGATTAATATTCCCAAAGGTGTTTTATTAAGACAATGAGATATCAAATTACCAATATACAATGATGGAAAATTCACAATATAGAGCAGTTGCAAAATTGATATTATTAAAAAAGTAATTTCCTTGGGTTCAAGGCAAATTTATCAACTACTGTTTGAGATGGAAACTAGGCAAAAATTATCGACAGGAAAATGGTTGACGTGCCATTAAAAATTTTTAGAAAGTGTTCAAAGCGTCGACAGGATTTTTGGTCGACAGGCCTTTGAGTACTCAGCAATTATAGGATGAGAAAACCAGGTGCTTTAAAAACTACGCTTGATCTCTTATTGCAACGTCAATGGCTTAGTGGATAAAGCGCCCGGTTACTGCTAACTCTCAGCAATGCGGAGTTCCAGTGTTCGAATCCCGCTGATGAAGGTAAAATCTTCTGTGACTCATTCATTTAAATTATGAATTAGAAAACCGGGAGCTTCAAAACTTTTTTGGGAACGCGGATAGCTTAGTGGATACAAAGCTCTCGGTCATTGTTACTCAGCGGCGCAGGTCAATGTTCGAATCTCGCTGATGGAAGTAAAATCTCCTTTGACTCATTCATTTAAAATTAGGATTTTGGTCGACAATTCTTTCCCATTAGGTGTCCAAATCGTCGACACATTAAATCGTAATCAATAAGAAGTTAGGAAGAGATTCCTCGGCAAAATTTTTAAAAATATATATATATATATATATATATATATATATATATATATATATATGTATATATATATATATATATCAAAATCTATACTTTGTATATATATATATATATATATATATATATATATATATATATATATATATATATATTAGTGATAGACATAACATCCGCATCCACATCCGCATTTGCGGAACATCCGCACCTAAATTGACATCCGCATCCGCATCCGCATCCTCACTTAACGGCACATCCGCATCCGCATCCGCATCCGCATCCGCATCCTCTTTTGAAAAATGAGGATGTTGAGGATGTTTTCTACATTTGATTTTGATTAAATGCATATAAAATAAATATTATTTGGCATCTTTATCATGGGAGTTTATGGGAATAATTGTAATTTTGAATTTCGATTTCTGTATATATATATATATATATATATAATAATATCATAATGTCATCATAATAATAATAAAAATAATAATAATAATAATATATATATATATATATATATATATATATATATAATATATATAATAATATATATATATATAATAATAATAATAATAATATGTAATAATAATAATATATAATAATAATAATATATATAATAATAATAATATATACGTAATAATAATAATATGTAATAATAATATAATAGTAATAATATAATAATAATAATAATAATAATAATAATAATAATAATAATAATAATAATAATAATAATAATAATAATAATAATAATAATAATAATAATAATAATAATAATAATAATAATAATAATAATAATAATAATAATAATAATAATAATAATAATAATAATAATAATAATAATATATATAAATACGTAATAGTAGTAACTTTAATAATATGTGTGTATATGTAATATGTATAATAATATATAATATATATATATATCTTTACTATATATATATATATATATATATATATATATATATATATATATATATATATATATATATATATATATATATATATATATATATATATATATATATATATATATAATATATATATATATACTCTGTTCTTGTGATCTTATAATATATATATATATATATATATATAAAGTAGTAACAAGGGCATATTGCAACCAGGCTCAATTTTGGACCACTGACCTTTACCTGCCCTTGACCTTGCGGCGCGGCCTTTTTGATGCCCCTTCGAAGAAGGGGCTAGCCAGACGGAGGCGAAGCCTCCGTCGTACGTATTGCCCCCTATTTTGACCCCCCTTTAGGGGCTTAGCCCGTTTTTTGATGTTTTGGCCTTGATATTTCGGTTTGGGCCTTGATATTTCGGCCTTGATAGCGTATCAAGGGCTGAAATTGACCATTCTTAAAAATTGACCATTCTTAAAGGTCATTGGAGGGTTTAGTAGGGATTATCTTGAGCTCATCCAGGTACCTGCCACCTTGCCTTTGGTAGGTATCTGTGCTAACATGAGGTCATGTAGGTATCTGACCTGTTTGGATCTGTCCTAACTTATTTCCATCTGCGTTCGCATCTGACCCTACACACACACACACACACACACACACACACACACACACACACACACACACACACACACACACACACACACACACACACACTGCCAACCCTTTGGTCTTCCATGGGTCAATTTTGGCCAACCCTAATTTTTGGCCATCCCTAATTTTTCGGCAACCCTAATTTTTCGGCCAACCCTTTGGTCTTCCAGGGGGCAATTTTGAGAACCCAAATTTTTCGGTCAACCCTTTTGTATTCCAGGGGACAATTTTGGCCTTGTAGCTTTTTTAACCTTGTAGCTTTTTTGATGACGTCATCTTTGATGACACCTATATTGATGGTTCATCTTTGATGGCTCATCTTTGTTGGCTCAACTTTGATGACTCAGCATTATTGATGACTCATCTTTGATGACGTCATCTTTGGCGGTTCATCTTTGAAGGTGCCTATCTTGATGACTCAGCATTGATGACTCAGATTTATTGATGGCTCAACTTTGATGGTTCCCAATCACCGTAAGGATGGTCTAGGAGTGTTCTATTAGTGTTCTATGAGTATTAGATGAGTGCCAGGTGAGTGCCAAGTGAGTGCCAATGAGTGCCACATAGTGCCAACTGAGTGCCACTTTTTTCAAGCCTTTTCTAGCCTCCCCTGAGCCTAGAATAGCCCTAATATGGGTGTCTACCCCTAGGTTATAAGGTATGAGGAATCGATTGGTGTATATTACAAGTTGCTAGGATGCTTCCTACTATGAGTTAGTCTTTTTCTAACACTTATAGCCTATATATATATTACTTACACACAGACACACACACACACGCACAACCGCTAGGCTACTTATACGCACATACACCCACCCTTAGACACTTACACTCGCCCCTACACCTACACACACACACATAGACACTTACACTATGGCACTTATACACACTATGTCACTTATACACACATACACTATGACACTTATACGCACATTCACTATGACACTTATACACACTATGACACTTATAAGCACTTACACTCTCCATAGACACTTACACTAGCCCATATACACTTACACTCACACTCACCATAGACACTTACATACATACACCCTATGACACTTATAAGCACTTACACTAGCCATAGACACTTACACTAGCCCATATACACTTACACTCACACACAGATACACTTACACTTACACTCACACACTCGATATTTTGATGCCTCAACTTTGATGCCTCAACATTGATGCCTCAGCATTGATGCCTCAACTTTGATGGATTGATGCCGCAGCATTGATGCATTTTCTAACCTTTTCTAACCTTTTCTACCCTACATCATAGAACAGAGCTAATATTGATGTCTTCCCCTAGGTCATAATTGGAACACCAGGGCGCAGCATGCGCCCTCCGCGCAAAGACAGTCAACCCCGCACCCGCAGGTGCGACCCGCCGCGTCCCCGCCCGCCGCGTGCGCCCGCAGGCGCCATATCCCCGCGTACCCGCCCGCCGCGTGCGCCCGCAGGCGCAATATTCCCGCGCAATGAATTTCAAATATACTATGAGTCATTTTTATTTCATACTTAAACATTTTTATTAAAAACATTTTCGCGAACCTAAAACTGTAACTCATTACAGACCTATTATTATTTAACACATATATTTATTAACATTATTTTTTCTTTTATATTTTTTACTTAATACTTTTTAATTTATAAATTTTAAAAATTGTATGTAAGAAGAAAAAGCCAGAGTGCCTGATATATAATCATTTTATTTTACTACAATTGTACGAAATTTTACTAAAAACATATACTTTACAGACCTTAAAGCAGTAAATCAGTAAATCAATAGAGGTGTTACCTAGCAACAAAGGGATTAGTATGCTTTTGTTTTACTGCTTTACTGCTTTAACTCATGTTTTACTGCTTTAACTCATATGTTTTACTGCTTTAACTCATATATTTATTAACATTACATACCTTAAAGCAGTAAATCAGTAAATCAATAGAGGTGTTACATAGCAACAAGGGGGATTAGTATGCTTTTGTTTTACTGCTTTACTGCTTTAACTCATATGTTTTACTGCTTTACTGCTTTAACTCATATGTTTTACTGCTTTAACTCATATATTTATTAACATTACATACCTTAAAGCAGTAAATCAGTAAATCAATAGAGGTGTTACCTAGCAACAAAGGGATTAGTATGCTTTTGTTTTACTGCTTTACTGCTTTAACTCATGTTTTACTGCTTTAACTCATGTTTTACTGCTTTAACTCATATGTTTTACTGCTTTAACTCGTGTTTTACTGCTTTAACTCATATGTTTTACTGCTTTAACATATATTTATTAACATTACATACCTTAAAGCAGTAAATCAGTAAATCAATAGAGGTGTTACCTAGCAACAAAGGGATTAGTATGCTTTTGTTTTACTGCTTTACTGCTTTAACTCGTGTTTTTATTCCTTTACTCCTATGTTTGATTGTTTTACTGCTTTAACTTTCAGCTTTACTGCTTTAACTCATATTGCAAATGTTGCATTGCATCTTTTAATTCTTAACTTGTTTTATCATTTTTTTTTATTATCATTTTATTTTTATTATTATTTTTTTTATTATTTTATTTTTATTTTTATTATTTTATTATTATTTTTATTTTTATTTTTATTATTATTATTTTTATTATTATTTTTTTTTATTTTATTATTATACTTAGTGTTATTTACTTCATGCCTATTGTTATTATTATTTAACACACACACACACACACACACACACACACACACACACACACACACACACACACACACACACTTACACATACGCACACACACACCCGCCCTGTTTAAACATATCAAATAAGTTCTTTTGTATGAACATAATTTATTAAAACATTTTATGTTTTAATTAAACACATACATTTATATTACTCATTCAATTATAACTAAAATTATTTCAAAGTTTCTTAAAACTTCTATAATAAATCAATCATTATCTTTGAACAAAAAATTTATTATTAACTGTTAATACTTTCTGTTTATAACTATCAAGTTTTAAAATAATTTTTACTAAAATTTTATGAAATTTTATTAAAAACATATATTTTACGTACCTTAAAGCAATAAATCAGTAAATCAATAAGGCATGCCCCTAGCAGCCCTCTACACCAAGCTATGCCACGTTTTGTTCTATTGACTTACTGCTTTACATCATCTTTAGTCATGTAATAAGTATAAAAATAACAAAATAAGTTCTTCTCTGCTAACATAACATGTATTTTATTAAAATCATTCTAGGTTTTTATTTAAAATAACAATTATTCACTTACATTTATATTATTCGCTCAATGTTAACTAAAAATATTTCAAAGTTTTTTAAATAATTCGGATTTTCTTTATTATTATTATTATTATCTATGTACATTGACAATCCATCGAGAAAACACAACAACACTCCTTACAGATACAGAAACTGACCTCTCACTGTAAATGTGTTGAAATAATATGCTAGGCCTAAATTTAGGATAAGCCTTTTTGTACCCGGGGCGATTTAGGCCTAATTCCAGGTCAAAATATATTTCAAACTGACCTTTTTCTGTAAAATGTGGTGCAATAACTACGTTAGGCCTAAATTTAGGCCTAAATTTAGGATAAGCCTTTTTGTATCCGGGCTAATTTAAGCCTAATACCAGGTCAAAAGGTAATTCCAGTATAGACAAGAATCATTATTATTATTTTTATAAATATATTTCAAACTGAAACATGCTGGATCGGTAAGATCCTTTAAGCAGGTAAGAAGGAAGGAAATGTTTTCCTTACTTGTGATTGGACGGAGTAATCCTTATCTCTATATGACCTCGTATGTGATTGGTCAAGAATTATTTTATCGTCTTTTTGGTTTTAAGGTATGTAAAAACATGTTTTTTCATATCCTGAGCCTTACCTGTGATTGGATGAAAATTAACTTTGTTCTTTAAACTTGTATTTGAGCAGGTGTGTTTTATTATCTTTTAGACCCAAACTCATTTTAAAATCATAGTCATTTTAGCTGTTAAGCGGTGCACAAGTTATCTGATTTGTATTAAAAGTTTTATTTTTACTAGCACCGGGCATATTGTCCTCACGCGCAACATGCGGTGGTTCAATCCCAGAGAAGGCAGTTAATTCTTTACCTTCTCATTATATGTTCTTTCTTTAACATCTTATATAATTGCGATTATTATGCAATATTTAACATCTAAAATATAAAGAACGAGAGATAGGACAGGCTGGACACCTGGTGATGTCGCCTTGACGGGAACTCGGTTGCTTTATAATTGTTCTTGAATCCAACTTTTTGGGTTGGAGGATAGCTCAGTTGTATAGCACCGGGCATATTGTCCTCACGCGCAACATGCGGTGGTTCAATTCCAGAGAAGGCAGTTAATTCTTTACCTTCTCATTATATGTTTTTTCTTT
>JABUQX010101230.1:25000-37500 GCA_015478945.1 Trachelipus rathkii | reverse complement strand
TCTCAAATTTAGTAAATTACTTTCATTGGAAGCATCATATTAAGAAGTATCAGAGTAGCAGGAAGAACACTCCAGACGTATGGAACGTTTAATTTATAACGAACTTACGATAAATAGATGAAGATACTCAAATATAATTAGAATAGTTATTTAAACTTGTGATCGATTGATGCATAGTAAGAACTGAAACAAAGTTATCAACTTCCAACAATTATCTTTAAAAGAAATTTAATAAACGTAATTTACGTAGAACGCAAAGCTTCCGGAACGATTATTGTGCTGTCTTGACGCAATTTAAAAGAAATCCAGAGAAATCTTTCGAGACTTTAGGGCAGCGAAATCTTTGATAACATCATCAAAGCTCAACCGGTTGGTCATTGTCTGCTCGATTGACAATATAACCAAATTTGACAACCTAAGCTGAGTCATAGTGGAACGAAGATAATTTTTGACAAGTTTTAACTTCGAAAAGCTTCTTTCACAACTTGCTACACTGATAGCTAGAGTTAAAAACAAGCGCAGCATTATCACAATATTTGGGACCGAAATGCCGAGACTGAACTGAATAAAGCGGAGAATCAATATATAAATTTCGAAGGCGTCAGAAACGAAAACTTCTCACTTAAATCCTGAAGCTGCTGAAATCTTGACGTCATCTCGTGTATTATTCTGTTAAGTGATGTGTACATTTCTCGTAGCAAATCGTCTTCGTAAGTCAGTAGTCAGTACTGCATCCTGGGATCCGTTCCGAATATAGCATTCGAAAAAATTCTGCCTTTGGTGAGTCCCCAAGTCAATTGACAGGTGATCACAAAGCTTTTTTGCATAGCTGAATGTGTTGTCGAAACTAAGCACATTCACACAGTAAATTTTAGCTTCAGGACTGAGTAACGACATATTTAATCGTTATGATGACTAAATTTTCTTGATCCTTTTTTTTACTGTGGAATTATATTTCAATTTATATTTTCCAACTTATTTTATTTCATCGTCTTTTGAGATAAACACTTTCGCTTACATGATTAATCTGATTTGATGTCTTTTTGTACTTTTCCCATCTTGTGCCCTTCCGTTTGAATAAGGCTGAGTCCATTGTTAGAAAATAAATATAATATACAAGTAAAATATCTTTCAAATGTTATAAAAAATTGCAGAACTAGTAATTACAGGTGAAAGACATGTTAATTTTTTATAATATCTGTTTAAAATGTTTTGCAAAATGTTATTTTAATATACTTTTGATTCCCCTCAAATTTTATCATAGTTTTTAAATTTATTATAATGTTTCATTCCTTGGCTTAGAGGACCAGTTTGGCCAAGGATACATTATTTTAGGAAATCTTTGCATCCAATGGCTTTGATTAATTATATATATATATATATATATATATATATATATATATATATAGATATAGATATATATATATATATATATATACATATATATATACTCTAACTAACACCCACGGTAACTGCTATATATATATATATATATATATAAATTATATATACGTATATACATATGTAATATATGTATATGTATATATATAAATAAGTTTTTAAAAAAAATATATATTTTTTTAGAAATTTGTGTAATATATATATATATATATATATATATATATATATATATATATATATACTATATATATAGATATAATATATAATATTACATATAATATATATATACTATATATATATATATATATATATATACCGGTATATATATATATATATATATCTATATAACTGTAATATAATATATATATATAAATACTCTATATATATACGCATGTATAATATAATAATAATAATATATATATGTAACCAACAACAACCATATCACTCATATATGCTGCTCAGCCTTAGTAACATATAGCAAAACATATATATATATATCTTTATATAATATATATATATACTTGCTTGTAACGCTGCTGCTACTCTTTCAATAACAGCAACCAATATATGCTTATATAACATAGCATATACAGCAACCTTAGCCAGCAGCATATAGCCAGCCAGTAGCCAGCATATGCTCAGCATATGCTACTGTACTGCTACGCCAACAATAATAATAATATGCCAATAACCCGCCTTAACCCTTATGCTGTAATATCAACTCTTGTTCTTCTTTGCTGCTCTTTGCTGCTCTTATATATGACCCCATACTGCATATAATATATATAACCAACCAGCAATGCATATAAGTAACCAACAATATATATATATATATAATATATATATATATATATATATATATATATATATATATATATATATATATATATATATATATATATATAGGTATATATTATAATTTACATTATTTATTATCTCAACTATGAAATACAAAATCTTGGCGAGACGCTGCTGGTCTCACTTCAGTCTGAGTGTATCAATAAAGTGATACATTTATACTTAATTAAAAAAAAAAAAGAAGAAAAAAAAAGAATGATTTATATGCCTTGACATCATTTTGGGCTCCTCTTAGTCTTCACTAAAATCTCAATTACAAGTTCTCTATTACTATTAGTTATTGTTTGTATACGTACAAAGGTAATTCAACTCACCGTGGCAATAAGTCTTCCTGAGGTAAATGTTTGCAACATGTCTCCAACATTAACCAAAATAGTTCCGGGAACTGGATTTGCTTGTACCCATTCATTGTTCCTGTTTTTAACCTAAGTATATATATATATATATATATATATATATATATATATATATAATATACATATCTAGAAACTTATATGTATATATATATATATATATATATATATGCTAACTCTATGCTGTAATTTGCTATATATGTATATATATATATATATATATATGTAACATATATATATATATCTTAATCTTAATATAATATATATATATATATATATATATATATATATATATAATAATAGCAATAACCAACCAGCATATAATATCGCTAACAACAACAGCAGCCAGCCGGCTTAACTATAATAATATATATATATATATATGTAATATATATATATGCTGCTGCAACAACAATATACAATAACCTGCCATATATACTTCTTCTTTATATATCACTAATCTCACTCTCTATATATATATATATATATATATATACTATATATATACTTTGCTGCTACATATATATATATATATAATATATATATATATGCTCTGCTAACATACTACTCTCTATTTAATAAATACCACTAATGTCTTTTCACCATGCTAGGATACGATCCTGGACCCTTGCAGATGAGCGTGCATGTGTTTGACCACTACGCTACGACAAGACAAAAAGAGAAACCGAAGAATACTTCTACTGTCCAAGAAGAGCATTACTACGGTTCCTCCCGCTCGCGCTCGAACGTAGGGCCAAAGCAGGGTACCGCGCATGGTGAATAGTAATACCAAGACCGGGGGTTATTATGCATAAGAAAAATGCAATACCCTGCAATCAAATTTTGTATTTGTAAATACCCCTATTGTATTTTCACCATGCTGGGATACGATCCTGGACCCTTGCAGATGACGTGCATGTGTTTGACCACTACGCTACGACGAGACAAAAGGGAACCGCGAATACTTCTACTGTCCAAGAAAGAGCATTACTACGGTTCCTCACGCTCGCACTCGGGCCAAACAGGGCACCGCGCATGGTGAATAATACTACCAAGACTTATTATTTATAAGTGAAATGCAATACCAGCAATCAAATTTGTATTTTGTAAATACCCTAATGTATTTTCACCATGCTAGGATATGATGATTCTGGACCCTTGCAGATGAGCATGGGGCATGTGTTTGACCACTACGCTACGACGAGACAAAAGAGAAACCGAGAATACACTTCTACTGTCAAGAAAACATTACTACGGGGTTCTCCCGCTCACGCACTCGAGCGTAGGGGCCAAACAGGTACGCGCATGGTGAATAATAATACCAAGACCGGGGGTTATTATGTATAAGTGAAATGCAATACCCTGCAATCAAATTTGTATTTGTAAATACCCCTAATGTATTTTTCACCATGCTAGGATACGAACCCTAGAAGATGAGCGTGCATGTGTTTGACCTACGCTACGACGAGACAAAAAGAAACCAAGAATACTTCACTGTCCAAGAGCATTCACTACAGTTCCTCCCACTCACTCGAACGTGTAGGGCCAAACGGGAATTTACCGCGCATGGTGAAGATAATAATATTAAGACCAGGGAATTTATTATGTATAAGTGAAATGCAATACCCTTTCTGAATCAAATTTGTATTTTGTAAATACCCCCTAAATACAAATTTAAAATTATTGCATTTCATATACATAATAACCCCAGGTCTTAGTACCCAGCCGATGCCGCCGCGTACTATTTGACCGTTCATTACGCAACCAGTAAAAGTACCACTTTGTGTGCTGGCGGCAAGTATTCTCGATTTCTAATAATCGTTAACACTGCAGCGAAGGCTGGCACAAACCTGGGCACCGGGCCGTGCCACTACTATAATGCGCATTTCACATTTCACCGTTCAGTGCGGCAGAGACAAATGGCAGCTCAGTTGCTTTTGTCTCGTCGCCCAGCAGTGAGTGGTCAGGCACAGTACGCTCATCTTACAGAGTGGCCTCTGCATGGTATGCCAGAATACAAGTGACCAAAGGAATACTACATTTCACTATATATTTATTATAATATATATAATAATAAGCAGCATATATATACATATATATATATATATATATATATATATATATAACTGCTGCTTTGCTGTATAATATATATCTTAAATATAATAATATATATATATATGTTATATATATATATATAACCTTATATATATATTTGCTGCATATATCCCAATATATGTATATCCCAGCACTGCATACAGCAACATATATGCTCCAGCTGCTAATAACAACAACAATATATGCATATATCTTTATATATATATATATATAGCAACAACCACAACCTTATATGTATATATGCTATATATCTGCTCAGCAACCAACTTAACATAATAATATGTATAACATAATATATGCTGTTGTAGTATATGTAGCATAATACTTATGCTGTAATATAACACCATACTTATATGTAATATATAACTTAGCCAATAGCCAGCAACAACCTTAGTAACAATAACCAATAATGTATACTTACCAATATATATACATATATATATATATGTAGCAATAGCAGCCTCAGCATAACTAATAACAATAATATATATATGTATATATATACTCTTATATATAATAATAACAATATAAATATATATATATAATAACTTAATATACATATATATATATATATATATATAATATATATATATATAATATAATATATATATATATATATATATATACGCTCTTATATATATATATATATAACCTTGCCAATATATAACATGTACTTAATAATAACTACCATATATATATATATATATATATATATATATATTTATATATATATATACATATAGCATAACTATACTGCTGCTACTGCTTTGCTCTATAACATATATATACATAGATATAAATATATTGATACAACAGACAAGAAATATATATATATATATATATATATATATATATATATATATATATATATATATATATATATATATATATATATATCTGGGCCTGTCAAATTTCTTGACTTTCAAAACTCAAAAATGAGGTGTGCCAAAAAGTTGTAACTTGACTGACTGGTGAATTTCAAAGATATTTTTTTTTTTGTTAAATTTATATAATTCGGTTTTGCTTCCTAAATGAGTGTGAAAAAATGACGTTTCATTCACTTTTATGCGCAATTGACGAATAATCTCTATGGTATTTTATTTTAAATATAGTGTATTTTTTATGAAAATTTGTATTAAAACTAATCTTGAAATTTATTTTTCTTCCTTGCAGGTGAAAATTTATTAATGTGACTGTGTTTAAATCCTTGCTGTGATTGTTGAAAGGTCTACCAAAAGTAAAACTAGACAAGGAATATTCACTCATATGAATAGTTTTATTAACCAGTCTTCCTAACCAGTTATTGAAACTGGTTAAGATCTCTTGTCTTTCGAGCTACCAACTCGGCGAGATGCTCTGAGATATGAATTATTGCCAGGGGGATAATATCTTCTTTTTTTTTTTATAGTTGCACCACCGCTCACTGACAAGGAGGGAGTATACTCAATTTAAGGCGACGTTAAGTTAGTTAAGTTAAGTTAAGTTAAGTTAAGTTAAGTTAAGTTAAGTTAAGTTAAGTTAAGTTAAGTTAAGTTAAGTTAAGTTAAGTTAAGTTAAGTTAGGAGAGAACAGCTCGCATTCTATATTTCTATAGGACTATGTTACCTTTACCTTAATTGGAGATAGGATAAAGATGTCTCTCTAACTTCAGTTATGTTTTGATACATCATTTATTTATTTCTTATAGGCACCAAGAAATGTAACTAGTTATTTCCTTTAACTTTTTCTGTTAATTATAAAAAATTTATAGAAATTAGTTTTGCTGGTACCATAATTATTAAATTTCATATGACCATATCTACCATCACTTCCAATTTCCACAATACTACAGTACTAAAGTTACATAAAGTTTTAGTCGTTCCAGCACGATCTAATTTCGTTGAAGAATCCTATTTTCCTATATCAGAACAGCATACTCTCAGGACTTTCAAATCATTTTTCTGGAAAATCTATTAGATCAACGTAATTTGCAACAACTTATCCAATTACCGCATATTATTTCTTGGATTTTTCGATAAAAGAATTCATACTATCTTCTAAATGTTCAATTATTTTCCAAGTAGTCTTTGCAATGAATATGTATTCCAAAGTGATTGAAGGAGGAGTTTGCTAACGTTGCTTTTGTAGTTCCTGTCATAAATTCAAAAATTATAATCTTAAAGAAGATTCAAAACAACTTGGAGCAGGCTAGGCGTATATCGCTTGGCAGGGAAAGCTTAAAACCAAATAGGCTTTCACTTTAAAACTTGACGAACCTTCTGATATCCTTAATTTTTTTTATAAGCTGAAGATCCTTGTAAATGAGCTTGCTTTCATCAACAGCCAGAGGACAAGACTGGTTCTATTGGACCAAATCAGATTGGTCTGTTTGATTTGCCTGAACATAACAAACAAATCAAAAAAGAGAAACAACAAGAAAATTAGAGTAAAAAACTTTTTTTGAATATAAGCAGAGGAGTAAGTCAAATGTTTTAAATTCAACAAATGAAATAATTTTCTCCACCGATGATCAAGGAAAATATGTCTTTTACTGAATATTAAAAGGATGAAAGTTATGGAATACTATTAGAACTGCCAAGTACATCTACTTCAAGCAAAAAGAAACAGCACAACACAATACAGAGCATCAAGTTTGGTGATGACCTACTTGCTACAGCTATCATTATAACTACAGCTTTATACATCCTACAAGACATGATATTTGCAAGGATCACAATAAAGTCAAAAAAGTATAAGCAAAGCTTATGAAATAGCTAGATCAAGAATTTGATGAACTTTTTAATAAGAGTGATATTGACTGCATCCTCTTTTTTTGATGGTCATCAAGACTCAACTAAAGTTATGCTGAATGCTGATAATTCAGATCCGTGGAAAGCATCTGCATCAGGTCACTCCAGAGAAGGATTCAAATAAAAAACCTGCTAAAGTTATTACTGTTAATTGACTTGATTTCATGAACTTGACACTTGGGGGGTAATTCCACGTGCGTAAACACTAGTTGGGGTAGTGCTATCACGCACTTGGTTTAAGGTTATACTTTGCCTTAAGCTGATATGATTAGTCTGTGCTCTTCATATGAATGAACTACCCCTTCGACACTTAACCACGATAATAGATATGAAGGCCATATCAAACAGCAAATGAACTGGTGAAATTGTCAATATGATAGATAATGCCACAGAACTAAAAATTAATACTTCATTCAGTCTCAAATGGAGAGCCATCATTTCTCTTAGCAACTGTGTCATAATCTGTCAAAAAGACAAGCATATGGATATAATATTACATTAGCCATAAGATAATGAATTCCTACAGATATGTAATTTATATATTTATTATTATTTAAATATTATTATTTAATAAACATTTTTTTTATATTTATTTATTATATTTTAATATATTGTTATATTATTGTTAATTATTAATTATTATGACTTATGAAACTTAAATAATGATATATATATTATTTAATTATTATATTATTATTATTATTATTATTATTATTATTATTATTTATTATTTAATTTATTATTATTTAATTATTTATTATTATTCTATTATATATATTTATTAGAGATTTTAAATTAAAGTAAACATAAAAATATTATATTTGATATCGTCATAAAATAATTTTGGGAGTTGAAACCCGCTGACCTCTTATACTTGATTCTAACAGCCTATATATATATATATATCTATATAATATTTAATTATATTAATATCTTATATATATATAATAATAATATATTTATTATATATATGATATATTATATTATATATATATTTTATATTTATTTATATATATTTTATAATATAATTATATATTTAATTAGTATTTATTACTAATATATATATATATATAGAGAGAGAGAGAGAGAGAGAGAGAGAGAGAGATATGAGAAAATTTTAAAAATAGTTTTTTATTTACTATTAATCATTACATTTTAGTCATAGTTAATCTCGTCATTATTATGTCACATTACGAGGTACAAAATTTTAGCTTCTATATACGTCGTCATATCATTAGTCATCGTCTATCGGTTACTTAAAAATATTTATCATAACCTGGTCCCATCACTAAATATATATATATATATATATATATATATTATAATATATATTAATATTATAATCATTAATATATATTAATTAATATATTATTATATTATATTAATATTATATATATATATATAAATATAATTTATATATTGATATTTGAATATTAATATTATATCTTTTAATATATCATAATTATATATTTTAATTAATATAATTATATTATATATTAGGTATATATAATAGTTATTAATATTAATTAATAATATATTATTATTATATAATATTATATATTATATTATATTTATATTATATTATAATATTAATATATTAATTATATATAATATATATATATAATATATATTAAATATTATATATATAATTATTAATATAATATATAATTTTAAATATATAATTATATATAATATATATATATACTATATTATATATATATATATATATATTATATATTATTTAAATAAAGAGATTAGTAACAGAAAATCTAGTTCTACTAAATATGTGTTTTGTACATAAATAGTGATCATTTCTTTGTATATAATTAGAATACGATGTACTTATAATATTTTCTAAATTATTTAATTCGTATGATTACTGAATAAATATTATTTTTACACTATAATATATCGTGTAATGCGAAATGCCTTGAATGCTTAGGATGCGGATGTTACGAGATGCGAATTAATACATTATGTCTTAGTAATTAGGCCACTTTTTATACACACTATATTATAGTTGTTGAGATATTAAACTTAATATAAAGTTTTATATGAATTAAATAAATATTAAAATAAAAGAAGAACTAATTGTATTAACACGTACATTCACCCTTATTTACATTCATACTAAATATCCACCCAACACATCATAACACACCTACTTCCCCCCATACCTTACCGCCTTTGCTATTGGAGATGAATAAGATAGCTACTTCAGCATTATAATATTATTAGAGAGAGAGTAGAGATGAGAGATGAGAGAGAGAGAGAAAGAGAGATGAAGATGAGATGAGAGAGAGAAGAGGAAGAGAGAGAGAGAGAGAGAAGATGATGTAGAGAGAGAGAGAGCAGAGAGAGTAGATGATAGAGCTACAGTATTGACTATAGGTAATAATTATATAATCATAATTTTTATAGTGATTGAAATTTTCACATTACGATATCAAAATACCTTTTGCACCATTTAAATGAATAAAGTTAACTATAGTAATATTTTAATTTGAGTGAGAACAAGCTAAGGTTAAAGTATTCATTGATTCATAACATTATTAGGAAAAAGATTTAAGGATACGTCTCTTAGCGTGCGTTCATTAAACAAACAATTAAGACGATCATCGTATTAGTATAGGGTAATACGTATTTTATTTCTCTTTTGAATCATATAAGGATTGAATTAATTTATTTTAGATAGTCTTATTACTTAAGATGAATTCACAGCAGTAATCATCTCTTATCATCATCATAGAGAGCTTGGCTGTATGTTATATCGATGCTTCCAAGAATTATGAACACTTCTATGCTAAGAACACCAACTTTTTCTATGGTTAATTATAATACTTTTAACTATTTTTGAGATTTATGTATTATTTAGTTATTAATTATTTATCTTTTACGTTTCTAAACATTGCTGAGTTGAGCAGCTTTAGAAATACTCCATAGGCTATGGATGAAATACAAGTGCGTTATTGTTTATTACCATGAAAATCGATGTTATATCTCTGAGTGAAATCGTTTTAGTTTTACTGGAGAGTATTAAAATTGAGTTTGCTCTGTATGGAAATCGAGCCTTATATTAATTTCTTTCAATATCGTCATTAACTTTTGTAGTCTTATTTTATATTTTATTTTCGTTTATATTGTGTAAGGATACTGATTCTCTCATCTTAGCATTATTAGGAGAGGAATGTACTTTCAAGCTATGAAGAAATGAGTTATTACTTTGAGATTATTTATCTTAGTGATTTATTTATATCAAAGGGTTGGAGTATTATAGTTTAAGTAAATATAATTCATATTAGTTACAACATTAGTAGTATGTATTTAAAGTATACAATCATTTCATCTAATTAGAATGAGGCCATTATAACAAGTCAAGTAACGTTAACTTATTTCACAGCTAAGCAATATAAGTCAATAGTAAATTTTACCTATGAAAGTATATGAAACTTTAAATTCATACGTTATTGTATTTTATCTTTAGGATTTTTTTTATGTTACACCATGTGTACTGAAATAGAATAATTTAAGTTTATGGCAATTGACCCCTACATTTTGAAAGGACTTCACTGATTATTTTGATGTTTGAGATGTCATGTTACTATTATATACATAAATGGTAAGTTAGCAGTTGATGTCTCTAAAAGCATTAATTTTACTTTTCGCTCTGTATATTACAGAATAGAGCCAACGATTTTATTCTTTATCATTACATATTTAACTCTATTTGATACTATCTTATTTTATTTAGAGATTAAACATCATCTGAGGATATATTATCTTCTCACATTTACACCAAAATCCCATTAATATCACTAGCCTTTAACTTAAGATAATTCAGCTAAACTCATTATGTGATTATCTTAGTTAGAGTATGATAATTAATATTATATTATAATATGGTTTTTAGAATTAACAATAAATATTTTCGGAAAATTTCAAATTCCTGTACATTAACTGGGGCATAAACTGTAAATAAAGATAATAAAATTAT
This sequence comes from Trachelipus rathkii, assembly GCA_015478945.1. Lineage (NCBI taxonomy): Eukaryota > Metazoa > Arthropoda > Malacostraca > Isopoda > Trachelipodidae > Trachelipus > Trachelipus rathkii. The sequence goes on along the minus strand of JABUQX010101230.1, from coordinate 25,990 downwards.
TCCTCAATTGAAGATATCTATCATCATTCACGAGGGTATAGTGTAAATTTATTATTATTATTTAATTTTATATTATATTATTATTATTTATAATATTATTTATATATTAATTTAATTATTATTTTTAATATATTTTTATTTATATTAATTATTATTCATTATTTTAATTAAATTTTAAAACTATTTTTTAAATTATTTGAAGAAATTCTGAAAAGACCAAATTTGTTATTATTATCATTTTACCTAGACTTATCGTGTTCTTGATATTTCCTATTACCATCTATCAACACCTTATATCTTTCAGATAAAATCTTATGCACGCTCTTGAGCAGCGCCCTATTATAGGAGGGGAATAAAAATATTGCTCTAATTTTTTTACATTCATCCTTAGCGTCCGACGAGGGAATGAAACGCCGCTTTACTATTGTATAAATGCCACAGTCAGTGGCAATATATTATTTTATCGATACATTGATAGTCTAATTTGACCTAGATTATATATATTATATTACTTATATATATATTATATAATATTAATTATATTATATATATTAATATATATATATATAATAATATCAAATTATAAATATTATATATATATATTATATTTTATATTAATTAATATTTTAATAAATAATGAATATATATATTTATATATTATAAAATTATATATAATATATTATATTAATTAATATAAAATAAAAAATTAATATATAATGAAAAATAAAATAAAAAAAATATAAAAATATATTAGTTAAAGTAGATATATAAAATTATATAACATATAAATATATATTTTTTAGCAGGAAAGTTAGACACCAAAATTAAGTAGGGAGGCTGATTATTATTAAAAACTACAGTTAATAACCAAGATATTAAATTAAACTAGTGAAAATAGAAATAAAAACAGATAAATTTTCAAAAGAGCAATTATACAAATAAAATTAATAAAAAAATTTAAATTATGGAAACATTATGCATCATATTTGT
>JABUQX010101230.1:0-20000 GCA_015478945.1 Trachelipus rathkii | reverse complement strand
AAAAACATTAACATTTCTCCCGTTTCTGAGTGCATCCGATTTTTTTTTAGGAGAATAAATTGATTCTCCAATTCTTAAGAGTCTTTCATTCCATGGGACGAGCTTTGAAATATTTTCTAGCAAGACACCAAATGCTGAAAGTTCCTTTATTCGATGCCACCATTGTAAGGGAACTTCTGAATTTTTAATAAGTTTCATATTTTTATATTGTCTGATTACTACTTTTATAACATCTTCAATTTTTAAATGTATGTGTCTTTCTCAATAGGAATGAGTTTCTTTGCTGTTTTTAATGTTTTTAAAGTCTTTTTCTCTTTAAATTCCGAAAAGCAACTTTCAAAACTGAAGTTAAAACTATTATCTTCAGTATCACTTTTTTCGCCCCATTCTGTTGATAAATGAGAAAAATCTGAAAATTGGTTTAAAGTAGTGGAAACTGTTTTCCTTTCCTTTATACAACATATATCTTCGTACATCCATTGCTTAAGAATATCTTCCACTTTTTTATTGTTATATTCATCCTCAAGGAATGTAATTTTAAAGCGTGGATCAAGATAGGTAGCAAGCACAAGATTCTTATCAGTAAAGTAAATGCTGAATCATATTTTTTACTTGAATTTTCAAGCTCTGATACTGTAGACCCAAGTCCCTCAAATAGTTATTTTTTTCTGAACTCTTTCAAAAAAAAGCAAATCATTCTTTCATATTTGGGATTATTGCCGATGCCATTGATTCCTTGTGGTTCAATAAATTTGTACAATCAACAAAATTTTTAAGTATTTTTAGCAATTTTTCAAGAACTTTCCATTGTTTCTAAGCATACAGATTTTTTATATTGTTATAATCATCCTCAAGGAATGTAATTTTAAAGCTTGGATCAAGATAGGTAGCAAAAACAAGATTCTTATCAGTAAAGTAAATGCAGAATCTATTTTTTACTGAATTTTTCCATGCTGATACTGTAGACCCAAGTCCCTCAAATAGTTTCTTTTTCTGACTTCTTTTCAAAAAAAATATGCCAAATCATTCATATTTGGGATACTGCCGGATGCCATTGATATCCTTGTGGCTCAATAAATTTGTACATTCAACAAAATTTTTAAGTTTTAGCAATTTTTTCAAGAACTTTCATTGTTTCTAAGCATACAAGTTTTGAATGATCACTGCAATATGAAATGAGAGCCGTCTTTTGTTCAAATATTTTTGAAAGCATATGATACTGGCTATTACATCTGGTTTGTAAATCCTGAATAAATCTGTGCTGTGGTAAATTAAATCTAGTTTGATATTCTTCATACTTGGAAATAGCTTGGGGCGAGTGATTAAAATGACCTACGGTTTGTTTGCATATGGATATATTTTTTTTACGTCTCTTTGTTCAAATATGGCATCATTGAGAACTAGTGTCAAAGAGTGTAAAAAAAGCAAGGTAATTTTTTGGAATCCTGCTTGTGTAACTCCTGCAGCCATATTAGGTGCGTTATCCCTTACTATAACATGAATTTTATTAGCAGGAATATTGAATTCTTCCAAAACATTTTGAAGACGATCACTTATATTAGATGCTGTGTGAGATACGTGAAAAGGTGAAACTCGAAGGATAGCATTTATATTTAATAGCTCCAATTATTACAAGCCTACAAGGCAAATATTTCACTGCTCACTTACGAGTTCACGGGTATATAATTATAAAAACATATTACATAACATGACTAACGAAACATTGCCAAATGTCTGCCTGTCTGAAAATCCTAACATGATATCTTAGGCTCTACGTAAAGATGCGCTGCTCAATCCAGTTTTCTTTAATTAAATTGAATTCAGGAAGAACTGAAATTAAAAATCAATACGGCAGACTTCGAAATATTGTCTTTGAAATATCATAAAGATCGAATAAAAATTATTTTCAGATTGTATACCAAAGAATCGGTCAAAGAATCGGTACAATTTTGCCGATTCCGATTTCGATTCCGATTTCGATTCCGATTCCTGAAAAACAGCCGATTCCTCCGATTCCGATTCCGATTCCGATTAATCACCCTATCACTAATATATATATATATATAATATATATTATATATATATAATAATATATATATATATATTATAATATAATATATATATATATATATTATATATATATATATATATACACTGATATGTAATCCTCGAAGTGTGTAATATTTGAATGTATGTAATAACATGTGTGCCCTACACTTCTGTACGCTTTATGTAAAAGAGAAGACTTCCACACCCTCATGTAAACTTTTATAAATTTCAGTTAAAGTTATGCCTTGTTTATTATCGAAGCATTTTAACTTGTTAAAAAATTAATGGAGTTAGCGAATAGCTAGCTGTAAGCTCCTAACCCGGCTAGCGACGCTTTCGCTTAACTTTGGAAGAGCAGGGAAGAGAGCGTCGATATCGTTTTCAGGGAGAGCTTAAGTTTGTTCCACGTCTGGTTCTTCATAATATCAAAAAAAAACTAATCAATTTAAAGTTATTGAAACTAAATGGGTTTAATAATACAAGGAGATTCTATTAAGAACCTTGGCGAAGAGAGTTTGGCACTACAGAGTGCCATTTATAATAATTAAGTAATTGTGAATTCCCTATGTAAAATGACTTATAGTGATTTATTAAATTGATTGATTGTCATAAGAATAATTAACTATTCTATTTATTTACTAGTAAAATAAAAAAAATAGAGAAAATCCTACTTTCATTGCTCCGAGTAATTATAAATTGAAATGAGTAGCTTCTCCGCTATTTTGGTGAAGCCAGAATGACGTTCTTAGTTAGATTAGTGAAATCTTAATTAATTAAAGAGTGGGAATAATTAACTGTGATAGTGCATTTTGTAAACTTAGAAGTGAAAATGCTAGCGAAATAACAGTGACTGATATGCTGTGAAAATTCTTGAGTTTCTAAATAAAAGATTATTAGAAACTGCAAAAGCGTCGTTATATCGAACAAGTGCAAAAGTCAAGGAGTAAGCTCACCTTCCCGCAAAGCATTGAAAACCGCTTTAAGGAGAATTTCTTTAAGCCTAAAAATTAAAAAAATAAACAAACATTACTTTTGCACTAACAAGAGGAATATGACTAGGACCAAGAAAACCTCACCCCGCACGACAAAAAAAAAAAAAAAATCATACCCCAAGACCATGTATTTCAAATCATCAACGCACACAAAACAGCTTTCTTGATATAGCCGAAGACCCTTACATAAGTATAGTGTCTCAAAATCCATGCACGATATTCGAAAGGAAAAACAACAACAACTCTATTCTCGTTCCGCCCAGAAAAGAAGAAAAATAACAGGATGAATACGATAAAGGAAGTTGAAAGATCAGTATAAATAATAATAATAGTAAATATAATATTAATAAAAATAATAGTAAATAACTCTAATAAGAAAATAACATTATTTAATTCTTGTTGTAATCTTAAAATGTTTTTTAAATTATAAGTTATTTGCGTTACTTTAGCGATAAAAATAATTTTCTCCAATGTCATTGTGAATTTAAAGGCATATCAGCTTCTAAAAGGAACAGAAGTTTACCGTAACGGGATTTGATGAAAGGTTTTATTGTCCGATATAATTGGGAATTAACTTTAAACAGAGATTAAATTAAAATATATTTAATAAGAAATGTATACTTATTCTTTAATCACAGAAGTGATGTAATAAAAATTCTGAGAATCAAAATATAAAAATAAGTACTTTTATACATGAACATTATATTTCTTTGAACAAAATAGAATTTAGTAACCAACATAAAATAATAAATATAATAGCAAAGTTATTTTGAATATTTTGAAAGCGAGGAACACCTGGCGGAACTCGTAAACTCAGACACATGAGCAACCGCGCATGAGTGTTCGCCGAGAGAGTTGGAAATGTCTATAAGTAGTAAAACTTTTTAAAAGGAATTCGATTCCAAGCTTAATAATATCAATAATATTAATAATAATTTCAAATGATCTTAATTTATCTTGTAGATGTAAGAGTTTTTTTTGGCAATAATGGGACGTAGTGGTATATTTTGTTTGTGTGTCTGCAGAGCAGATAAAGGTAACAATATATTAATAATGGACACAAATCAATACAATACAAAATGCAATAATTTACTTAATGACACTAATACTTATCGACCTCTCACAAATAAAAATCCACATAAACAATCTCAGCAAACTTTAAATAATGCACTCAAGAACATCCTTAAAAATCACCCCAACTTACACAAACAACTCAACGCTTACATGACACAAATCCTACAATTCTACGAAGTACCAAAAACAAACAAACCCAATGTCCCACTACGTTCCATTATTGCCAATAAAAACTCCCACACCTACCATTTAGCATAGTGATTATCTTTGCAACTAAAACCCGTTCTATGCACAATTCAAAATCACACTTAAAAAAACACGGAAGACTTCATACACAAAACAACTTCTCTTTACACAAAAACTCACAAATTTGGTAGTTACGATGTTACCTCTCTTTTCACTTCTGTCCCTGTAGCACATGCATTACAATTGCTAACTACATACATTAACGAAAACTACATTAACTTGCAATATCCATTTTCCACTTTAAAAAGAATTATCCATTTTACCCTTGAACACAATTTCTTCCAACACTACCAATCCTTCTTTAAACAAAAAAAAGGGCCTGAGCATGGGTTCCCCATTAAAACCCATGCTCAGCAACTTATACATGGAATTAATAGAACACTATTTTATTCTCCCTTATCACCTCCTTAAAGACTGTATTTGGCTCTGTCACGTGGATGACATTTTTTGCCTCCATCTTAAAGACGATTCACCCCACACTCATTCTAATCCATATAAATAGAATTCACCCCAGCATACAATTCACAATGGAGTCCCCCGTCTCACATAAAATTCCTCACCTTTCTTAGACACCCTCATCTTGTGGGACCGCACCACTAAATTATCATACACAGTCTACAGAAACCCACATCTACACCTAACTACATACACTGGTACTCCGCACATATAACAAACAAAAAAACTTGCCACCCTCTCCTTCTTGAATCTTCTTGACTTCAAAATCTGCTCTCCTGGTTTCCTAAAACAGGAAACAGACCTCCTCAAAACAGTTGTTAAGAAATTAAAATATCCCAATCATGTAATTTTCAAGGGATTTTAAAAAAGCAAAATCAAAATTCTCTTCTACAGCACACAATAAAAAACACAAAGAAAAACTTTTTTATCCATACCCCACATAGACACAAAGCATTTTCCAAAATTTATACCCGAAAACATAACTCTAATCCCGTCTAATAATATCATCCTAAAAAAATGTTTAAGACCCCACCCCCAATGCAAACCCCCCTGCATTTATAAAATCCCATGCACAAACTGTAACCTCTACTATATAAGTGAAACTACCTACAATAACAGAAGATTATACCAACATAAAAATGCCCAAAACACAGATAATCAAAAGTCGTGCGTTACCCCAACACCAACAGGAAAAAATCATCATATAAATCCTAACAAAAGCAACAGCATAAAATATATTAACATCACCAATTAAAGAAAACCGAAACCTTATGGATACACAATATTCCCAACTAAAACCAGTGCTCTGGTGATTACAAGATTGATGGATTACAAAACGACATTATGCACATGTCTCCTTTCTAAAGAAGTCTAATAAAAACCCAGCCAGAATAGAAATCAGTCAAACTCCAGGAATGATATTCGTTTCACCGACCGAAAGAGGCTCCGAGAAATTTTTTATTTACGGAGGAAATAACTTTCGCTCCGAGAAGGAGCGAAAGCTCGTTCCTCCGTAAATGAAAAATTTTAACCTTCTTTATTTATATTGGTTTTAAAAAATGTGTAAATAAATTGTAATTGATATATAATATATATATATATAGTAATATATATTAGATATAATATATATATAATATATATAATATATATATAGTATATATATATATATATATATATATATATATATATATATAATATATATATATATATATATATATATATATATATATATATATATATATATATAAATATATAATATTAATATATATATTAATAATATAATATATAATATATATATTTATATTTAATATATATATATTTTATAATATATATATTATATATAATATATATTTTAATAGTAATATATATATATATATATTAGTATATATAATAAATATATTATATAAATATGATATAATATATATATATAGATATAATATATATCATTATATATTATATATATACTATATATATATATATATATTATATATATATATATATATATATATATATATATATATGTATATATATATATATATATATATATATATATAATATATTATATATATATATATATATTATATATATATATATATATATATATATATATTATATATATTAATATATATATATATATATATAAATATATATATTAATAATATATTATATAATATAATTTAATATTGATATATTATTATTAAATATTTAAAATTTGGATTCTAGTATTACTGGATAAATTATATCATATATTATAATAATAATATTTATATATGTTATTAAATATATAATATATATTATATATATAATTATATATATAATATTAATAGTATTATAAATTACATATATTTTATATATATAATTTTATAATAATATTTAGTAATAAATTATATATATATATTATATAAATATACTTATATGTATTATATATATATAATATATATATATATATATATAGTTTATATATATAACTATATATATATATATTATGATATATATAATATATATCAATATAATATAGTGTAGTAATAGTATATATGTATAGATATGATATAGAAATAGTATAATGTAATAGTTATATTTATATAATGTTTTATCTATTATTTATCTCATATAATATACTATAATCTATATATATATATTATAGATATATATATAGTACTTATTTATTACAATATGATATAATATAGTATATATAGTATAAAAATATAGTATATAGTATATATAGTATAATATATATACATATATATACCGCTATAGTAGTAATTCGTACCAGTGAGTTTTACCTTTTGTACAACCTTTTCGATTGAAGGAATAGAAGCTATATATAGGTCTGAAAACTGTGGGAAACTCCTTTAATGCTGACTATATATGGATAGCTCGATTCCGTGTGTAGAATTTTCAAGTCTGATAGGAGTATATAAGAGGATGGTCACCCCGAGGGGGACGACTTATATCCTGCTCTCATCTTTACGCCATTGTTTCCGTGTGTGTTCCTGTAAATATCTGCCCCGTGGTTTGGCGTTTAGGAGTTGTCCTTAACGAGCGGTAGGTTGGCGAACCGACCATTTTAGGAGGTCAAACAGACGAGGTTGTTGACTGACAGACACGACTGAGCGCGCGGTGCGCGATACACAAAACACATTATTATTATATATTTCATTACCCGTCGATATTGATGCCCCGAAGGGGAGCATTCTGAGTTGTTTTTGTTAAAACGCATCCCTTTGCGCCTGCTTCAGCGACTCATGTCCGCACTGCCACTGCCACCGCCCCTGATTTGCCGCCCACCACCGCACCGCGGCCACGGCTCCACATTATAGTCTATATAAGTTAGAGTTAGTCGTATCGTTGATAAAAATTTGGAGGGTGGTTAGATGGTAGGTAACCTCGATGTATACGAAATTACGCCTTGCGTGAGTCCCCCGAATGGAGGGACCACCCCCCTTTCAAACATTTAAATATGACGTAGGAAAGCTGAAATTTGAGAGGTTTCAGAGTTGAGTTTCTAGGAAAGACTTGGTATGGAATCTGATGAGTTGGCTCCGGCACGGGTGCTGGCCACTGCGGTGCACAGTTAATAAACATTTCAGATAAGAACAATGTACGGTGTCTTGATACACGGAACCGGAACCGCGGAACTCGCAATTGTTTTGGGTGGAGCAGAACCAAAAAAAAAAATTTTACTACGCCGACAAAAAAAAACAATCAAAAAAAAAATTTCTGTAACGAACTTTTTGTACCCCACGCCTTGAACTCAAAACAAACGTTCTTTGTTCTAATAGAGAAACATGGTGGCGGGCAAGAAAACTTCCCCAAAACTTCGAGTGACAAAGGGGAAACCCCTTTCCCCCGAAGGGAGGTAGGTGAAAAAATCCCCCTCTCCACAACAACCACTCTCCCCACCGAAGGAAACGTTCATTCCTCCTGCTCAGAAGGGAGCAACTTGACTCACCAAAGTCAGCGAATACCTCCAACGCAGCGACTCAAACCCAAGCGCGCCAAACCAAATCGTGCACTTTGACTCCAAGTCAACTGCCAGCTTTCGACTCCTATTACGTGGCTACTTGGCTGTCTGCGATCAACGTCGTCTTTAAACTATACAGAATTAAAAATGGGAAAGAGAAAGTAAAATTATTAGCCCCTACACTCCCTAATCGCTTGATGTCCTCAATCCAATATCAACATAAATCGAACGAATACGAAGAATTAATAAACACCATAGAGGTGACTTACTTTCCCAAGCTTTAGCAAAGAATGCATGACGAACTCCGAAGAGGAATGAAAAAGAACGAATTGCCTAGCCAGTACATCCAGCGGGTAAAAGAAGTTTTGGGCAGCAAAACTTTTGAGCTCCTTGTTAGAAATCATCCAAATTTTGCGAAAGAATTATTCCTATCGGAACTTCATACATCTATGCAAAGAAATTTATACACGATAGCACAGACTGGCGATATACACAAACTTATACGACTCGCAGACGATATCTTCAAAAATCTGGTCCACAAAAATTTTCAACCAATTACCCGCCCACCCGTGCAGGAGTTACAGTCCAACAGGACAGCCAAGTCTCAAAAAGAACTTTTGAAGCGACTTCTATGCTCCTTAAAAACGCCTGGAGTAAATTAGGCGGGAATCGCCTATAGAGACCGCTAAATTTCAAAACGAAGGCGATAGGTTAAATATGTCAAAGAATTGAAAAATTACATTTAATCAAAAAGTTAGTGTTAATAATAATAATAATAATAATAATAATAATAATAATAATAATAATAATAATAATAATAATAATAATAATAATAATAATAATAATAATAATAATAATAATAATAATAATAATAATAATAAAATAAATGCAGATATTGAGTTTTTAGAAATAATAATAATATTAATAATAATAATAATAATAATAATAATAATAATAATAATAATAATAATAATAATAATAATAATAATAATAATAATAATAATAATAAAAATCTTAATGAATTGCATTTTGTTGCTCAAATTAATGATGCTAATAAAAATTTACATAATATTAAAAATAAAAATTTAATCGATAGTAATGTATTCAAAATTAATGATTTTAATTTGCTTGAAGGTATTATATGTTTTTAATAACATTATTAGTATTAGAAATGAGGGTGGTATATATAATGAAGCTGAATGTAAGGAATACAGGGCATTTAGGTTACTAACTGCCGCTATCTCAATCTCAAATTTGGAGAGGAGCATTATGCCTCCACCGTTCAAGTAGAATTGATGATAGGTGGTAATACCTAAGAGTACTGTATCCTGCACAGAGCTTCAGAAGGTAATAAAAATTCTTGAAAAATAAATGTATAGAAATAAGTATTTAGCATGAACAATATATGTTTTGGGGTACAAAATAGAACCATAACAATAAAACAATAAACATTATTAGCAAGATTTTTACTCAATTGTAAGCAAGGAACCCAATTGTGGACTTTCATAAGTCACACACACAATGTAATCGAACGCGAATGCGTACAGGCTAATGGAATTTTAAAGTTACCCAATAAGAAATAAAAACTATTCAAAGAATTTTAATATCAGGTAATGATGCAACATCAAATTATCTTAATAAAAATATTTAATGACCCTCTCTTATTCCAACTTTTCTACCTTCGTAGCCCTATTTATATTATAATTATAAAATAAAAATAAGAGATAAAGAAAGTGTTAAATGAGAAATACCAATCAAACGAAGGTAAGGAAAAATAACGAAATCCTTTGGGAAACTCGGTAGGAAAACCGAAAAAAAAGATTTTAAATGAAAAACTTACTGATTTTCTCTATTTAAGTGTTGCCTAAGTAATAAATGCAAAACTTTTAAAGGATTTTTGTGAGAAGGCAACCGGCGAAGGGGAAATGCTCGTTTTGTATTGAAAATTATGAATTGAAAGAAAGAAAATGAAATTTACCAAGACCGAGAGATAGGTTAATTGGAAAATTATTCCCCTTTTACCTGTCGTAGTGTTTCTGGCTTTTTTTCTCTTTTCTATCTGTGTTTTGTAATAATCATAAGCATGGGTAAAAGTTAAATCACACGAGATTTTATAATTAATTTAGGCATAAGGTACCTTCTGTCAAGCGGTTGAAACTCTCTTATATATTCCAGGGGCACCATCTGAACTGTTATTATCCAATTATTTTATGTACACTAGGAGAGTGTAAGTAATGGCCTGTGTGCCCTAACACATATACATCTTTTTTTAAGGAGAAGGACTTATATATCTCCAAAGTGTACTTGAGAAATAGCTGTTGCAAGTAATGCTTTGGCAAGTTGCTGGGCATTTTAAATCTGTTAATAAAGGATTTTAGAGTTAACCGATGAGAGAAAGCGAATTTGAATGTGTAATGATGCGAAGGCTTCCCTCACGACTCCAGAATCAAGGACTGTGCCACGATAGAGCGCACGAGACGGACGTGGGTATCCCCAAGTCTGCTCATATTTTCATATATTCGTGTAATAACAACAGAAGTAATAATTTGCTTCTAATTATTATAATAAATTGTTTAACAACATAACTAAGGATTCTTGTCATATAGCTTGTCGGAGGAAGGTGGCCTTTTGTATAGTGAAAGAAGATAATATAACCGGTTATATTTGGGTTTTATTAATCAAGTATTATTAACAGTGTCTATTCATTTTATATACTTTTTAATGCCCATTGCATATACATTCATTATTCGAAGTGCTGTTCATATTTCACTTGTGTTTTAATAAACTATTGACGCGTCACCTCTTTCACTAATTGCCTTCAATAATTAATTATAATCTTGGTCTGATCTTTATCAGCCCATATATATGCATAAGGATTATCAAGGAATACAAAGGCGATGACAAAATTATAAAATTCCAAAAAGAACATGGGTTAATTTTGCACTAATTTTAACTTGGTAGGATTTTGGAAATACGGAAATCTAAAAAATTTCTACCTACAATTTTACTCGAAGTCCAGTTAAAAATTTTGGAAATACAATTTTATATATTTATATATGAAAATATGAATATAAAAGCAGGAACATGTTAAAAACGCTAAATTCTGTATATTTTTACTTAAATATAATGAAAATCTCTAACATAAAAATGAAAATATTTTGGAAACAAAACTTTGACATTTGTTTCGAAGTAACTTAAAATTTCAATATGAAAATATAGTTATTGAGAACCATATTAAGCGAAAAATATGGAATTAAATACTGTGATTTCTGTACTTTAACGTACACAATGGTTTATTATTTTCTATGAAATTCTCCTTTTAAAAAGAGTTCAATTCTTCTCAATTTGGATAGATTTTATATAATTAACAATTTAAATCAACAATACGGTTATAATGATTTTTTTTTCCAATAAATGATAGCCCGTCTAACATAGCACAATTAGAATATTGAAGTAATGACAATAGAGAATGTTACAAAAATATAAAGCCTTTTCTGGAAATGAAAATAATATTACAAGTTGACTTACAACACTTATCTGTACAAACATTCCTCCTCTAAAATTCATGGATTCTTACTGTTACGGTCAAAGCCTGAGTTCGAAGATACAGAAGTTCATAATGTTATGAGTGAGACGCACAAAAGTAAGATAACTCTTCACTTAATTTCTGGATTGATAATTCATATATTGGTCTAATAAATGAACAGGAATAAATATAGAGACAAAAGAAAAATACATAGGTATTGTCAAACTTGAGACAGTAATTGTTTCATGAAAAGGAAAATTTTTATCATGCAAGACATGAAATTTCCAAGTATTGAGCTGAGGGAACAAGATTTGTTATATGAGACATGATTTGTTTACGGTAGAAGGTGAATATTGTCATACACATATATAGTTAAGCTAAAAGATATGAAAAAACATATATATATATATATATATATATATATATATATATATATATATATATATATATATATATATATATATATATATATATATATATAACATGTATAATGGAAAGTTTGTTTCGAATAATTTTGACAGTTTAATCTCTTTTAGGGAACAGGATTGACAACACGTAGTGATAAATACTGCCACATGTCTAACTTCTTAGTTGCAAATTGGGAACATGAAAGAGATTGTCAAAATTGTGAAGAACTATAGCTAGTTATGATATGAAGTATATTCTATATTCTTCTAGTTAGAATATTTAAACTTCTAAATACATAGGAATAATGTTTTAAGCTACATCTAATTACATTATAATTGGAAACTATACTACACTATTTTTGAATATGGTTTAGTAGGCTCTAATAAAAAATTTCAGTTAGTTACATTGATAGGCTTTTCTATATATAATAAACATCTCGCATGATCTCTAAAGAAATATAATATATACATTCTAAGCTTAATAGGCTTCTATCTAAAATAATAGGCTTTTTAATAGGGCTTTCTAATATAATTTGCTTTCTAATAGGCTTTCTAATTATACTTTCTAATAGGAAAATATTGATAATAAAATATAAAATAGCAAGTAGGAAGAATAACAATCTTTTACCGTTTATTTCCTTGATAACTTACAAGTACTCTTTGAGTGACAACGAAATGAAAGGGAAAACGATTAAGCAACCTCTTTTTGGCACCTACCTGTTCGTTTTCTAGACGAGTGTTTTATAAATGACAATAAAAAGAAAGTGAAAACGAAATTCTCTCGATTCTACCTTCAACTTCTATTTTTGTATTTTATTATTTTACTATGCTAATAGGCCCTGAACTCTTTAATATATTTTGCTAAATAAATAGGTCTTATAATATGCTCTAATAATAAATATATATAATCAGTATATATAACGTTTAAAAATATTTATTTTCCTTTTCAGTCAGCTGTAATATATGAAAGAATGAATTAAATTAATATTAATTACTCATCAAATAACTAAGGCAGTAGGCCAAATAGAACAATGTGTTAGATTGATAGTAAAATTACCTTGAAAAGAAACAAAATGATAAATAGTATGGCGTCAGCTTTTATGAATGAGAATTAACAAGCAAGCAAACTTATCTTGTTTACCATAAGTATAGTAAATTAAAGTCTAAAATTATTTACTGTACGAAAAAGTTATTTATTTATAATAATTTTGCAGGGATGTTATTAAAGCTCAAAAATAATGAGCAAGTGAGCAAGCACCCTATATAAGAGGATGATGGGAATTTAAAGAACCATATTTTGAATGAGGTATTTATTCAACATAATTAAAGATGTTCAATGAAAGTAAAGAAGTAACAAAAGTCCCTTCTGTTGAGATTAGGTCCTAGGCGAATTAGTAGTCACGGACTTTCCAGCGCGTTTACCACCCTTGCCTGACTCTTCTTTTTAGCGAAAATTTGTGATCGAAATTTGAAATTTACCTCTCTTGCCGAAAGCTGCGTTTTTAAGTTTGGAGGTTTTCTGGAGAGAGTGTCTTGAGTGAGATCTATCTCTTCTGACTCTTTTTATTGATGAATTTTTAATCTGACTGATGAGTATCTCAACAGGACGGGTTTATATATTATTTTATTCCGACTTATGCTAAAATTTTGCTCGCGCAAATCTTAGCATAAGTGCGAACATAAATTAAAACTTTTGCAAAGTTATAATGTAGTGCTACATTACTTCCCGCGCTAAACACGGAGTGAGAAAATATGTTATAATAATTATGCACGATATAAAAATTAACCTTCATTCAAATGTATACATATTTGGGGGCATTTGACAATGCGCATAAACATATAAAACATTTCAATGAAGTAAAAATAATAACCAAAATACATAAAGTTAAAATACTTTCAAATGCAAGCATATCTAATTATGTCCGAAAACATAAGTAGACACACAAACATTTGAAGGCAAAAATAGTATACATGAAATGTAAAGAATACAAAGCATAACTGGTTACATCCGAAGATCTAAACATATATACAAAATATTTGAATACATAAAAATACAATAATGTTATATATACAGAAAATAAAAGATGCATTCAAACACAAGCATATTTGGTTATATCCGTTAAATATAAGCAAACATACAAACATTTAAATGTATAAAAGTACAAAAATGTTTATACAAAATTCTTGATATAGAACAATTGAGTTATTCACAAGTTAAATAGGCCACATCGATCGAACCGTTGAATCCAAGGAAGTATAAGGCGTTTCTAATGTATCCATGATTTGATCAATGCGCAGGAATATAGTTTTCGAAGCTGTGGTTACGAAAGAAACATTGCTTGACATATGTAGAGACGAAGTTGCTTGAAATTTAGATCCCTTATTTGAAAAATTTCTTCATACATAAGAGGGAGCGGTCACAGAACCATTTAGAATTCGAAAAGGAATCAAAGTTCGTAGTGGAATCCAAAAATGAATTTCTGCCCATAATCCAAACTTAAAATGATGAAAGAAATCCATACCGTAAAAAGGAAGTTACATATGTGGAGGCGAAGTTGCTTGAAATTTAGGTCCTTTATTTGAAAAAAATTTCTCATACATAAAAGGGGGGGTCACAGAACCATTTAGAATTCGGAAAAGGAATCAGGAGTTCGTAGTGGAATCCAAAAATGAGTTTCTGCCCATAATCCAAACTTAAATGATGAAAGAAATCCATGCCGAATAGGAAGTTTGCTATGTTTAGCGATGAGTCCTCGAACTGTGATAGTTGTGAAAGTGAAGACCATAATCCAAAATTAGAAATGAAAATTGAAGTCCAAAGTATCGATAATGTTAGTTTGCTTGAGTCATTTTCTCCGAGTGTTCTGGGATTTTTTTCCTGTGGTTATTGTAGTTTTTTTCTTCATTTTATTCGGTTTTTCTTTGCTATCAGAAGGGATTAAAGTTCTGGGTGTTCTACTCTGGTTTTCACCACCATAGGGTGAAATAAAGAACCATATTTTTGAATGAAAGCTATTCAACATAATTAAAGATGTTCAATGAAAGTAAGAAGTAACAAAAGTCCCTCTGTTGAGATACTCTCTCTTCGTAAGTGAATTAGTAGTCACGGACTTTTCCAGCGTTTACCTCCCCTGCTAGAAAGTTGAATTTTCTTGCGAAAAATACCTCTGTGGGACTGAAATTGAGTCGCAGCCCTTCCTTGAAATTTACCTCTCTTGCCGAAAGCCGCGTTTTTAAGTTTAGGATTTCTGAGAGTATCTTGAGTGAGATCTATTTCTTCGACTCATTTTATTGATGAATTTTTAATCTGACTGATGAGTAGCTCAACAGAGGACGGGTTTATATAATATTCATTTCTCGACTTATGCTAAATCTTGCCCTCCGTTTTTAGCAAAGCACCTGAACTGATAAACAGCACTCTTCGGTAAAAGCTTATAACGAGCTGCCAACATATATACATATATTATTAAGTTGCTATTAAGGTTGTTAATGGATGCATGGTTGGTATATATATTATATATATTATACATATGGTTATATTTATTATTATTATTATTATTATACATATATTATATAGCATATATTATTATTATTATTACATATATTATACGTTGGTTACATATTATTATTATTAAGTTGTTATATACATATACATATATTATATATTTATATATATATATATATTATTATTATTATGTATTATTATTATTACATATATATAAAGATACATATATATATATATATATATAAATATTACATATAAATATATATATATAAATATATATTATATATAAGATATTATTATATATATTATTATATATATATTATTATTATTATAGAGCAAAGAATATATTATTATGCTATATATATATAGTATATATATATATATATATATATATATATGGTATGAAATTCCCCTTAAGCTACTCTCTGACCTCTCGATTTCGATAGAGCAATGTGATAGTAGAGCAGGTTGGAAGGATATTATGGCGCAGAGAGGCATATATAGCAAGGTTGCTATATATACATATTATTATATATACATATAATATACATATGACTACATATAATAGATGAGTCCAATGGCAAAATTATGTAGTTGGTACCTATTGCTAAGTTGTTATATTGTTCTCTACGGATGTGCATATATACTGATATCTGCTGATATATATCTATATATGTATATATATGCATATGTTTATCGTATATTTTATTCAAAGTTCGCAACTCTACCTATGCATATAACCATGTATACTATATATGCGTTATATATATATATATATTAAGGCGTTATTATTATATATAGTATATATTAAGTTGTTATTGGTTATTACTTCTGCTGAAAGAGAACGAAGTATTATATGCTACATATATAAGGCTAAGGTTATAAGGTTATATATATACATTATATATATAAATATGGTATATATGTTATTATGCCATACATATATATATTAAGGTTACATATATACATGTAGGTGTTATACAGTACATATTGCTATATACATATATAATATATATATAGATATCAGATATATATATAAATTATATACATATATATATTATGGTTATATTATATATGTTATATATATATATATATATATAAGTTATATTATTGGTATTAATATGGTATATATATATAAGAGCATAGTATATACATATTATATACATGTTGGAGTTCCGAGATAAAGTTATATATATACATATAAGCATATTATATTATATTAAGATACATACATATACATATTAAGAGCTACAGTTAAATATATTATATGGGTTACTAAGGTGGCGTTGTTGTAAAGTTATATTATTGGTTGGTTATTATATTAAAGACTATTAAGTGTTTTTATTGGTTACATATTGGTTGTTGTTAAGCATTATGCTAATAAATAGTACAGTTCCTAGCTTATAGATACATATTACTGTTGTTGTTACAAGTGATTTGCTCTATCCTGGTTTTCTGGTATGACCATTTGAGTTGTTGCCATATAACTTTGAAAGTCTCGAAATGGTTGCGAGGCTGGCTATTGCTATTACATATATATTATTATTTTATTATATATATTAACGATATATTATTATTATTATTATTACTGAGATCCATGTCCACATCTTTTGTCGTTGTCGTTGTTGTATTATTATTATTGCTATTAGTTACAGTTATTGTGCTATATTACATATTGCGGGCGTTATATATGGCACAGTCCGCTGGGCTGATACATATATAAGGTTGCGTTGCGCGGGCGTTGTTACAGGCTTTATGGTTGGCTATAAGGTTGTTGGCTATATATATATTATTATTATTATTAGTTATTATTATTATTATTACTATTACATATTATACAAACACACAACTTCACATATAAATGTAGATGTGTTAAACACACATACATATGTTGTTATTATTATTATATAAATAGTTAGTATATATATATATAGAGTTAGTAGTATATATATATATATATATATATATATATATATATATATATGTTATTATATTATATATATATATATATATAGTATATATATATAAGAAATCTGGACTACCTAACCAAATTTTATCATAACCTAGACTAAAAAGCCGCTCGTGAACTGACCCATCTAGACGGATCTCGTTTCGTTGTAGACTCAGATCTAACTTCTAGATGGATTGTCGTTGCCGTAAACCCAGACCTAACCTATAAGGCCTACTAAGTAAAAATTACAATATTTAAGTTTAATAAATAATCAACTCCCGCCTTGCTATAGTTTCCAGGAAATGCTCAAATCTCATCTTGTGATGCTTTCTTTGCGTCAGATAAATAACGCTAGTAGCCGAGTAGATGTTTTCTTCTGCCTCGTGCAAAAAACTAAACCAATCTATAGCTCCTGCTTCACTGAAATTCTAAATAGGTCACTCACCCCCTGGAAACTGTCCTCGTTATGTACAAAGAAAATAAGTCTATTATACCCTGATTACTGTGGGTATCTTTCTTTTGAAAAAGATATAACAGGTTATTATATATATTAACTTATTTTATTCTTGTATAGTTATTATTATTATATTATATATATATATATTATATATATTATTATTATTATTATATATATATATATATATATATATATTATATATAAATATATATATATATATATATATATTATTAAATATATATATAATATATATATATATATATATATATATATTTTTATATATATATATTACATATATATATATATATATTATAAGTTAATATGTTATAATTGATGTATACACATATATACATATATATATTATTATTGTTGTTGTTATGAATATAAACAGCAAATATATATAATATATATACATAAGGTTGGCTACATACATACAGAGCAGCAAAGATATGCAGCATATTGCTGTTGCTGTTGAGAAGGCTATATGCTGGTTACATATATTATTATTTCATTCTGCTTATTATATACATATATACATATATATTATTAAGGTTATATATTATAAGTTAGTATATAATATATATATATTTTTATATTCTTATTGTTGCGTATGTATTATATCTTATATTAGTTGTTATTGCATATTAGAACTTACAAGTTATTATTATATATACATATGGTATATATACATATATTATTATATATATATGCATATAAGGTTATGTTATTATTGTTGTTAATATCTTACATTATTATTATTATTATTATTATTATTATTATTATTATTATTATTACATATAGTTATTATTATTATATATTGTTATTGCTACATATATATTATTATAATAATAGCAATGATATATTACATATATTATTATATTGGTTATTATTATTATTATTATTACATATTATTATTATTGATATTATTATAAGAAGAGCATATACATACATATATATATATTATTATATTATGCATACATATATATATATGTATTAGTTAATATATATATTATGTAGAAATAACATATTATTGCTATTATTATTAGTTATATATATTATTATTATATACATATTATTATTATTATTATTATTATTATATATATTATTATTACATATTATTATTATTATTATATACATTTTATATATTATACATATATGTATATATATATATTACAAATATATATATATTAAGTTATATATTATATATATAATATATAAATATATTATTATTATTATATATATATATATGTTATTTATATATTATTATATATATATATATATATAATATCTTATAAAGAAATATTGTCTTGTAGCCAAAACAGTATATATATAAAGAGTATATTATTAAGTTATTATATATATATATATATATATATATTATATTATTACATATAGATATATATATATATATAGTTATTATATATGTGTAGCCCTATGTTTAGAAAGAAACCCCTGGAAGATAGGTACGTATCATGTATAACGTCAGGCTACTTTTTCTACAAACCTTTATTTATATCTATTAGTAAATTTTGCAACAATGCTAAAACTGTAAAAATCATTTTCAAAAAGCTCGAATAAAATGTCTTTTAAATTCATATTCTTCGCAAAAATGGGAACACAAAATGTCTCGACCTCACGGATCAGAGTCTCTAAAAATTTATGCCGGTTTGTATATATATATATACTATAACAGCAGCAGCAGATATATATATATATGTTGTTATATATATATATATATATATATATATATATATATATATATATATATATATATATATATATATATATATGAAGCGGCGCACGAAAACGCGAAAGCGTTTCAATGATAAATGCGAAACGGTTAAACACCCAAATTCCAATCGAACGAAGGGTCG